>BSBK01010609.1:0-2500 GCA_027943335.1 Chamaecyparis obtusa | reverse complement strand
AAGAGGGAAAAATTCATGGTGTATGCGCACCATGAAGCCATTTGAAACCTTTGTATCATGAAGATGTTGATAAACATTATTGAGTATGTGAGATGGATTTGTAGCCTTGAAGAGGCAATGCGATCTTCTTGTAGAGGAAATTATGAAAGAAATGGCAATGTCCCCTTGGAAAAGCCCACCTTCACCCTTCTTCAATGAGCTTGCAAAGTTCATTTGTGCAGCCTTGGAGGGAGTAACTTGTTCTTATTGCATGTGTGAGGAATTGTAAGCATCTTGTTGTTTGTTGTATCCCATTTATCCTTGTTCTCAAGCTTGGGGGTGGTCTCATGAGAGACCTAGGTTGGGTGGTGAGCACCCATGGTTCTCCTCTTCTCTATTGTAGTTTGGAAGCCAAAGATTCATGTGGAAAAAGATTGAAGAAATCCCCTCCTTGATATGCTTGTAGCAAACCTTCATGTGTTGTTGCATGGTGATCTTGAAGAAGATCCCTCTCTCATTGTACATTGTGAAGTATTCCCATTATTGAGTCCATGGTGAAGTGGTGGATGTATGTGAAATAGCATATGTATTGAGATAAAGTGAAATTTGTAATCTTTATGTTTTTTCTCTCATTGAACATCTTCTTCAATTGTATCATGTAAGGAAGAGTGAAGCTCCTTCATCATAGAGATTTTGTAATGAATTTGATAAGAGGACTATAATGAAAATGCAATGCATTTCTATTATGTTTATTGGAATTGATTTCTTAAATAATGGAGTGGTTTTTTTATGAAATGATATTCAAGATTATGGAAAGGAAATGTGATAGTTTTCAATGTGTTTTAAAGTTTAACTTATGCATGGTTATGATAGGTTCTCTATTATAGTTTAAATAATTGTCATAGTTATATTAACAAATTCAAATGAACCTAATTCTATGCTCAGATCTCATCAAATGCAATAGGGAAATAGAGTGCAATAACATAATTGATATTATTGAAAACCTCTATAATAACACTCTAATTCATAAACCTCAATGGTTTATTAATTCTCATATAGTTTCCCTCAATAACTCAAATGAAACAAATGTGAAAGGATGAAGGAAACTATGTTTTTATTAAAATAGACACTTCCAGAATTTTAGAGAGCATTTTGCTCTCTGGAAATTGTATGGAGACATCAATATTCTCATATTACACAAAGAATATTCCATTCTAAACCAATTAGACATTAATTAAAATTAACTTCATCTAAAACATCTCCTAAAACAACTTTTAACCTAAAGTCTTTGGCAATATAATGTTTATAAACTAAAATGCCTTAAAGGTCCCTTTAATATCACCTCCCACTTGCTAGTGGACCCCACCTAAACCTTCTCCATGTGTAGGTGATGGGGAGGGAAATAAAATAAGTTAAATTTTCCATCTTATAAGACCCCCTGCATAGGTAGAAGGGCCACTTAGAAAAAGCACCAACTTATAATTGATTGCTTAGTCCTTGAGCTGACATGGCTTTAATAAACTCTCTAAGCCTTCAAGTTACCTCCTTGCAAACAAACCTAACTCTAACTTGAAAATCTGACACCTTCCCTTTTGTTATAAAAAGAGTCCTTCCTCCTTGCTAGGCACACCACCCACTTGGTCATCTTCTTGGGGAATGTAGCACACTTGTCTTGTTTGTTGCATTGACTTTAAAACATCTTCTTAACTTCTCTAGCCTTGGTTTATGTGAAAATCCCATCCATGAGATTGGTGGGGCCCTCAAGCCTTGTCTTCCCCTTTTGTCCTCTTAAAAGTGCACTCCCCCTTGGCTTTATGATTGGCTAGTGGGTTATGTAGGTTAGCATAGGGGGTAGACTAGCCTTTTTAGAATTTGAATTTTTCCCCCCCTTGCTAATTTTAATTATTTGTTATTCCATGTCTTTAGGTCATAGGTTAAGACACCTTCTTAAGCTTGATCATTGTCTTTTATTACCTTAATTTGGGTTAATACATTCTTCCACTAATGAAATTTAATTATTAATTAGTTGTTTATGATTAATGTGGTTAGCTCAATCAACTTATTAAATTATTGATCTAGTTCATTTTAAATTTGTTAATCTTAGCTTTTAGATGTAAAATTCTATTTTGTGAATAGCTATATATATAATGAAATTATTTACTAATTCATAGTATTAGTTATAGTTAGTATGCTTGATGTAGTCTTTGATATATTAACTTCCTAAGCTAGTGTCTTATTCTCATTTATTGATTATTCATTTCAATAGGCCTAGCAATAGTAAATGAATGGATATATTTGTGAAACGATAATTAAAATGATTTGTTGTTTTTAATTGACATCTATTCAATGACGTAATTATTTAGCTAATAAGGAAAAGGATGTATTGTTAGTATGTTAGGCTCATTTAGAAGTCAATTAGTTAACCCTTTTAGTTCATTTTATTGTTGTATAAATGGATTGTCAGGGTTATTTAATATTCTAAACCACTATTAATCGTTAGGATTAGGATTAAATGAAATGC
>BSBK01010608.1:0-60000 GCA_027943335.1 Chamaecyparis obtusa | reverse complement strand
AATTATTGATATAGTTTCCTAATTAATAAATAATTAATATTAAAGTCTCCTACATTGTAAATAAGGGGAAAATTATAATTTACAAATATCACCGATGAGGAATCATAATTAATACTAATACCACCAATAAAAAGTTTTATAATAATTAAATGCAAATTATTAATACTATATATATATATATATATATATATATATATATATATATTATATATATATATATATATATATATATATATATATAGAGAGAGAGAGAGAGAGAGAGATGACATTATATCACGGGGGAAAAGGAAGAAACATTAAGAAATAATATGGAAACTCAGGCGAAAATAATATAGGAGAAAATGAAGGACAAAATAAAGGAGCAAATGTAGGAGGAACTCAAGGGAAGAAAATAAATATATATATTCTGAATAGAAAAGATGAATAGTCATGGAATGAAAGATAAAATTATATTATGATATAAAATAGATATCTTCAAAAGACTAAGAAATATATATTATATCAAGGAGGGAATACTATATATAAGAAATGAAATAGAGAAACGTATATACTTCTATTAGTGATGAAATGATATGGAGGATAGATTTATATACATAGATATTAAAATGATATAATTATATATGTTGCATAATAAATATATTTAAAGTAAAGTATTATATACATATATATTGAATATGTTTAATTATTAATAATTGAGATTCTATATATATATATATATATATATATATAATTGATAATCAGAATTATATATATGATTTATATATGTTAATAAAATAAAATTATATATGGGTTGTGTTATATATATTTATACTATTAATTATTAATATATACTTGGTCAGTTCCTTAATAACTCACTAATCACTATTAAGGAGATAAGGAGTGTGTGTAGGAAGAGGTGGGTAAATCGATCACATGATGGAAAGATCCTGAGATAGGTAGAACCTTGAGGGAATTCACTTGTAGACTGTGCATGCATCCTAGCACAATAAATCTATCATCTTTCTTAAGATTCATGGTTAGGAGTGGAGTAAGGAATTAGAGCTTAAGCATATATTGTGAATTAGAGATTCTTCTTAATATAATATAATTTATATGCATAATGACGTATGATAATTACTGGGAATTGGCATCCTCCTATTATGAAACATTATGATTTTTCATTCCTAAACATAAACCAAACCCTAAGAAGGGATTTTAGAATAAATCAAGTAAGGGTATAAAAAAGGGATCATTACAAGTGGTATCAGAGCATAATCCTTCCATCCTATGGAAATCTAGTTCATCCAAATCCATCAACAAACAAGAGGAAGTGCTACCATGGTAGAACAAGTGACCGGTGAATTTAGAAATATCATGGAACAATACAAACAAAGAGAGATATTAATAAATATGTTTTATGTATTTAAATAGAAATGCTAAATTGATATATCTAGTATAGATCAGATGAACTCAACTCTTTCATCCCACTAAAGCATCTTGTGAGTGAGAAGGTTGTGGAAGGTAGAGGCAGAGTAATTTCGAGCACATGATGGTTATCCCAACACTGGGGTTAGGCCTTGAGAGAAACTACTTGTAGCCTATTTCACATGACCTAGGCCCTGTAACTCTTCCACTCTTGAGAGAGAGAGAGAGAGAGAGAGAGATTCCTCCATGATCCATACAAGAGATATGTTGGCATTCATATGAAATATGTTGCTTTACTTATTTAATTGTTGGAATACATTCATTTAATCAATTCCATAGATGGATTATATATAATTTGATGCTTAATAAAAAGAACCCTTAATCTAATCAAAATTTTCCTAATTTTCATCAATTGATGATATATGACAGTATTAATAAAAAAGGGGGTCATTACATCTAGCATTAATTTTTTCTAATAAATAAGAATGAATCTAGCAAAGTGTATTGTGTGTATACTTTGTGTATGATTTGTGTCTTCATGCATCAATGTGTATGCTTCATGTTTTCAACATGTATACTTTGTTTCTTCATGCATCATTGTGTATGCTTTGTGTATACTTTGTGTCTTCGCATATTCATGTATATGTTTCAAGTATGATTCTATTTAGTTTATCTAGAATGATATAATTACTTGAATTTGAGGCATGCTATCAAAAGTGGTTTTTGGAAAACTCAATTACGCATCATTATGAGATAGCCTAAAAATATTTTTCCTAAAAGATGAGAGGAAACATGTCTTGAGTTTAGTTGCCCATTTTTATTAAACATAAATAGAATAGTTTCTTGAGGACAAGAAAATTTGGGAGGGGCGGACTGTCATGAGCTATAACCAATGTATGTACAAATATATTATTTTCTAATGTGTATGTATAATTGATGCAAATGTCATCTTAAATAGGTGCCATATATATTAATCCATATACTGTATTAATATAATTGTTAGAAATAACGATATAATAGTTTATTAGACTAGTTAAATAAATTAATCAATAATCTATATGTATTAAAATAATGATAATTATTTAATATTAAATTAATAATTAAATATGTCTCTTATATTATCTCCTATTAATATTAAGTATATTAATAAATGATTAGATTCCTTGTATTAATTATTGATGTAATTTCTTAATTAATAAATAATTAATATTAAAGTCTCCTACATTGTAAATAAGGGGAAAGTTATAATTTACAAATATCACCGATGAAGAATTATAATTAATACTAATACCACCAATAAAGAGTTTTATAATAATTAAATGCAAATTATTAATACTAATACTATAATCTAGCTAATGTGACTGGTCATCTTTATATATATATATATATATATATATATATATATATATATATATATATATATATATATATTGAGTGGGCAAAGACATTATATCACTCGGGGAAAAGGAAGAAACATTAAGAAATAATATGGAAAACTTGAGAGAATATAATATAGGAGAAAAGATAGGAGAAAATAAAAGAGGAAATGTAGGAGGAACTGTAATGCCCCACCTAGTAAACTAGGAGAATTTAACCTAATACATGTCACTAAGTTTATAGATTTTTTTTTCCTTAAGTGTTTACAAATAATGATGATAACAATGCAGAAGCAATACAACCACGAGATACAAACAAGTACATATGCACAACTCAATTAAAGTTAACAATTCTCGAGGGTCCCAGACATAGAATTACATATTATTAATTAATATTTAAATTAAGAATAATTACAATTAACTCATATGAATAACAATTACATCCAATACCATAAGGTATACACAATGATACAACATCCTCTACATAAGTTGTAGGGTATGTCACAATAATTGAATACAAAATATAATACAATATTTGCAACTCTAAAGTACTAATACAAGGTATAATCATGAACATCAAAGATAGGAATGAACAAGCCTCCGATGAAGAACAAGAAGAAGGTAACAACAATGAGCAACCTCCAACACCACTATAGGAATGTTGGAATCTCAAATGGTAAAAGATAACACTACCACCTGACCTTGTGAAACCAAAAGGTCCACACCCACCGTGCTAAGGAGATAACAACAAACCCCACTTGGATAAAAAAATCAATCAAAACAACTAAGCAAAGGGTCTTGAAGGCTTTTTATCTCAAAGGGTACCGCCAACTAATGATAAATAAAAATACAATAAATATCAAAATGCCAACAAACAACAAATCATCAAATACCATAATATCGAACAAACACCAATCTCCAAACACTAAAATATCAAGACACACCACCAGAGGAAAATATAGAAAACTACAGAGGAGACATAGGCTACATACTATGGGAGTGTCATCACATGGCCATCTACTTGAGTTACCTTGGACTAGTCACATTGGACTTCGGACCCTCAAGCATTGAGTTACCCTGGACTGGCCACTCTGGGCCCCGGACCCTCAATACGACCCACACAAAACTAGAATACCCTCTCAAGAACATGACAAATTATAATCATACCTACTCTCTATGTATCATCCCATTCCCATCCTTAGCCTAAGAAAGCGCTCAAGGCATAGGCGAGGCATAATCTCTAAATTATCTTTTTAATGAATTCTATAAATTTTAATTACCATGTTATCACTTATTTACAAAACTTACTATAGGTTACCCTAGTACTGAGCACTTTGGGTCCCATAACCCTACTGTAAGCCACTCTCTTAAGATGTTCCTATTTAACCTCCCCTAGGCTCACAATCATAAATAACCCCATAGGTTCTAGAAAATTATAATGATTGAATCCACGTCCACAAAATAATAACATGGACACACACTGGTCCTTAAACAAAAACACCAATAAACACACTCCCAATGAGTTTCACATAACCATAAGATTCCACAGAACAAGGTTGAATCCAAAAGATCAAATTGATATTACATAATAATGCAAGACATAGGAACACATATGCAACCATAGAAAACAACCCCCAAGCCTCTAGTCAACTTAAAACCCCCAATAATCAATAATTATATAACAAGGTCCAACAAAAATCATTCAAATCAAAACTTCAAACACTTACAAGAAAACATGATTCCCTCAAAGAAATCTAATTAATTTAAAACATAACTAGTTCAACTATATTTGCATGTTTGTATAACCATGCAAATAAACATATATATTATTATAAATTCTAGTTGACTAAAACAATCATCTTGTTGACTAAAGTTGATTTGACTACAAAAGTATTCATATAAATGTCTCACACATAACTATCTATTTAAAATAAAATCTCATGCATATATACTTTTTAAATAAGTATTTAACTAAAATCTCCATGCATATCAAAACACCACACATTTAATAATAAAATAATGTTATTAATTTTCTAAAAATAAATAAAAACATTAATATTAAAACCCGCATGTAAAAAAAATCAATTAATATTTATTTATTAATTAACTTTTTTTATAATAATTTTAAATACAAAATTTAATAAATAATTTAAAAAAATTAATTTTTAAATTCAAAATTAATAAATAATAAAATAAAATTTTTTAATTTATTTTTTTAATAAATTTTTTAATCTGAAAATTAATAAATAATAATTATAATAAATTCAAATAACAAAAACCTTTTTTTAACACGTATATTTTCTCAATTGATTTCTTTGATGGAAAACTAGGGTTTCAAGCAAAACTAATTTCTTTTTAATATGATTTCACATGCAATTTAAAATTTAATTTTCTATGCAAAATATATTGAGAACAAAATATCAAATTTTTTCTAGGTAAATACCCTAACTGAGAAAATTCACACAATTTCTTAAAATTTCATCCTAGATTTTCAAACCACCAAACTGAATACCAGATCTAATTTAACATCAACTAATCCAAAATTTTACAAAAATAAAATTAATTTAAAATAGAAACTCAATTCCAATTTCATTCACATATACAATTCCATACACGAAGCAAACAATCTTTTAAAAGAAAGATTCTGATAGAAAGAAGGTTTCAAACCCTACCTCAAACAATGCTTGAAAATTTGAAACCAAGATAGATCTAATTCACCCTTCAAAATCCAAGCTTTCTAATAATCTTCTAACAATGCCTAAAAAATCCAAAGCTTTCTAAAAATCTTTCAAATTCATCCAAGAGATCTCCAAAACCTGATAGACATAATGAAAATAATACCCAAAATCCCTATATAAAGGAAACCTATCCCTCCTAGGGTTTCCAAAACATGCAAACTCAAAAGCAGAACTCAACTCTCTCTCTCTTGTCGCATGATAAAATAACTTAAAAATAAATAATGCACTTTTAAAATAAAACTCAAACTCAACTTTTAACTTTAATTATAATTATAATTTTCACTTAAACCAAATGTGCAACTTAAATTGTATAAAAATATTTAATTAATCAATAAATACTTTAACACACAATTAACTATGCAAACTAATAAATCAAATATTAAATAAATCAATAAATACTTTAGCACATAATTAACTATACAAATTATAAATTAAATATTAAATAAACCATACAAGTTATAAATTAAATATTAAATAAATCAATTATGTCTTTAATTTATAATAAGATTTGATAATTAATTAAACCCTTTAATTCTAAATTTAAATCTTTTAATTTAATCATTTAATTAACAAAGGTATTTTAATTACCCTTAATAATTAAATATACTCTATATCAAATATTTCCACATTCATAAAATATAACTATTCTAATTTCATAATTAATCTTAATTTAATTATTTAAATCAAATAATTCACACAAGTAAATCCATTTGACTCCCAAAACTCGAAAAGAAACTAGCTCCATATCAAACAAACACCAAGGAAGGGGTCAGGAATTCATGTCACCTTGACGAATTTGGATGGGTAGAAATAGATACTTGCCCAATATTTAGGACAATTAATGGGTTGGGTTGAGATTTAGATTTGTATGTTATTTCCCCTCTCTTACCATTGAGATTTTGTGATAGGGCATGCTCATCCTGGCAATTCAGGGAAGTCAATGTCTAATACCTGCAAACCTGCATAAAAGAAAAGCATGTACATACATGTATAAATATAAACAAGCAATGGCAAGGATCAGTCGATCATGTGGATCTCGCAAGAAAGTAACTATGACTCTATCCCTCAACCACATCAGGCACATCAAACAAAAATATAAAATATACATGCCAACCATACACATGCAAGTATGAGATTAGTAAAACTATAAGCACCAATGATATCCTAACATATAATTCACCATCCTAAAATAACCATAACATATAGAAAATTAGACTATGGGAGGGGTATTACATCCACCTCCCTTAAAATTAGGCTTACTTGAGAAATCCTACAAACAGTAAGGATATGCATCCATCAAGCACAAAGCATTTTACTAAAACAAAAGATAAAATGACATCTAAAAACAAGCCATAAAGTAAGGACATGATATACAATCATTAAGAGCAATATAATTCTAGTTTAAGAATATATCAAAAATCACATTGATCAATCATTCATTATTTAACAATTTAAATACATATAAATATGTATTCATTCATCAATTATAGAAAACATCAGTAATCAATTATATAAAGCACACATTTGTATCTACATCAAAAAATAACTTAAAAGGTTCATGCAAACCTAGTTAATGCAACACTCGTATAAAATTCAAACCAAACATACCAGTCTAATCTCATACCTCTAGGTTCATAAACAATAGTCTGAAATACAAAGGAGTTATATGTCTAAGTTTTTGTTTCAAGTTTTCGATAGTTTAGACATCTAGTGGGTGCACAAATTCTCAGAGTTCCCAGTGTAGAAACTCGAGCTCTGATACCAAGTGTAATGCCCCACTAGAGAACCCAGGAGAATTTAACCTAATACATGTCACTAAGTTTATAGATTTTTTTTTCCTTGAGTATTTAAAAACAATGATGATAACAATGTGGAAGCAATATAACTATGAGATACAAACAAGTACATATGCACAACTCAATTACAGTTAACAATCCTCGAGGGTCCCATGGTGTAGAATTACATATTACTAATTAATATTTAAATTAAGAATAATTATAATTAAATCATATGAATAACAATTACATCCAATACCATAAGGTATACACAATGACAGAACATCCTCTACACAAGATGTAGGGTATGTCACAATAATTGAATACAAAATATAATATAATATCTGCAACTCTGAAGTACTGATACAAGATATAATCATGAACATCAAAGATATGAATGAACAAGCCTCTGATGAAGAACAATAATAAGGTAACAACAATGAGCATCCTCCAACACCGCTACAGGAATGTTGGAATCTCAAATGGTAAAATATAACACTACCACCCGACCTCATGGAACCAAAATTTCCACACCCACCATGCTGAGGAGATAACAAAAAACCCCACTCAGATAAAAAACTCAATGAAAACAACTAAGAAAAGGATCCTAGAGGATTTCTATCTCAAAGGGTGCCACCAACTAATGATAAAGAAAAAGACAATAAATATCAAAATGCCAACAAACAATAAATCATCAAATACCAGAATATCGAACAAACACCAATCTCCAAACACTAAATATCAAGACACACCACCAGAGACAAATACAAAGAACTACAGAGGAGACATAGGCTACATACTATGAGAGTGTCATTACATGACCATCTACTTGAGTTTCCCTGGGTTAGTCACACTGGACCCTGGACCCTCAAGCATTGAGTTATCCTAGACTGGCCACTCTGGGCCCCAAACCCTCAATACGACCCACACAGAAGTAGACTACCCTCTCAAGAACATGAGGAATTTTAATCATACCTACTCTCTAGGTATCATCCTATTCCCATCCTTAGCCTAAACAAGCGATCAAGGCATAGGCGAGGCATAATCTCTAAATTATCTTTTTAACGAATTCTATAAATTTTAATTACCATGTTATCACTTATTTACAAAACTTACAATAAGTTACCTTGGTACTGACCACTTTGGGTCCCAAACCCCTATTGTAAGACACTCCCTTAAGATGTTCCTATTTAACCTTCCCTAGGCTCACAATCATAAATAACCCCATAGGTTCTAGAAAAGTATAATGATTGAATCCACATCCACAAAATAATAACATGGACACACACTGGTCCTTAAACCAAAACACCAATAAACACATTCCCAAGGAGTTTCACATAACCATAAGGTTCCATAGAACAAGGTTGAATCTAAAATAGCAAATCGATATTACATAATAATGCAAGACATAGGAATGCATATACAACCATAGAAAACAACCCCCAAGCCTCTGGTCAACTAACTCCCAAGTCAACTTAAAACCTCCAATTATCAATAAGTATATAACAAGGTCCAACAAAAATCATTCAAATCAAAACTTCTAACACTTACAAGAAAACACGATTCCCTCAAAGAAATCTAATTAATTTAAAACATAACTAGTTCAACTATATTTGCATGTTTGTATAACCATGCAAATAAACATATATATATAATTATAAATTTCACTTGACTAAAACAATCATCTTGTTGACTAAAGTCCATTTGACTACAAAAATATTCATATAAATGTCTCACACATAACTATCTATTTAAAATAAAATCTCATGCATATATACTTTTTAAATAAGTATTTAACTAAAATCTCCATGCATATCAAAACACCATGCATTTAATAATAAAATACTATTTTTGGTTTTCTAAAAATATATGAAAACATTAATATTAAACCTGCATGTAAAAAAAACTAATTAATATTTATTTATTAATTAATTTTTTTTATAATAATTTTAAATCTAAAATTTAATAAATAATGATAATAAAAAAATTAAATTTGAAAATTTGAAAATTAATAAATAATAAAAAAAAATTTAAATTTTTTTTAAAAAATAAATTTTTAAATCTGAAAATTAATAAATAATAATTATAATAAATTCAAATAACAAAAACCTTTTTTTAACACGTATATTTTCTCAATTGATTTCTTTGATGGAAAACTAGGGTTTCAAGCAAAACTAATTTCTTTTTAATATGATTTCACATGCAATTTAAAATTTAATTTTCTATGCAAAATATATTGAGAACAAAATATCAAATCTTTTCTAGGTAAATACCCTAACTGAGAAAATTCACACAATTTCTTAAAATTTCATCCTAGATTTTCAAACCACCAAACTGAATACCAGATCTAATTTAACATCAACTAATCCAAAATTTTACAAAAATAAAATTAATTTAAAATAGAAACCCAATTCCAATTTCATTCACATATACAATTCCATACACAAAGCAAACAATCTTTTAAAAGAAAGATTCTGATAGAAAGAAGGTTTCAAACCCTACCTCAAACAATGCTTGAAAATTTGAAACCAAGATAGATCTAATTCACCCTTCAAAATCCAAGCTTTCTAATAATCTTCTAACAATGCCTAAAAAATCCAAAGCTTTCCAAAACTCTTCCAAATTCATCCAAGAGAGCTCCTCCAAAACTTGATAAACATAATGATAATAATGCCCATAAACCTATCCCTCCTAAAGTTTCCAAAACATGCAAACTCAAAAGCATAACTCAACTCTCTCTCTAGTTGCATGATAAAATAACTTAAAAATAAATAATGCACTTTTAAAATAAAACTCAAACTCAACTTTTAATTTTAATTTTAATTTTAATTTTCACTTAAACCAAATGTGCAACTTAAATTGCATAAAAATATTTATTTAATTAATAAATATTTTAACGCATAATTAACTATGCAAACTAATAGATTAAATATTAAATAAATCAACAAATACTTTAGCATATAATTAACTATGCAACTTATAAATTAAATATTAAATAAATCAATTATGCCTTTAATTTATAATAAGATTTGATAATTAATTAAACCCTTTAATTCCAAATTTAAATCTTTTAATTTAATCATTTAATTAACAAATGTATTTTAATTACCCTTAATAATTAAATATGTACTCTATATCAAATATGTCCACATTCATAAATATAACTAATCTAATTTCACGGTTAATCTTAATTTAATTATTTAAATCAAATAATTCACACAAGTAAATCCACTTGACTCCCAAAACTCGAAAATAAACTAACTCCATATCAAACAAACATCAAGGAAGGGGTCACGAATTCATGTCACCTTAACGAATTTGGATGGGTAGAAATAGATACTTGCCCAATATTTAGGACAATTAATGGTTTAGGTTGGGATTTGGATTTGTATGTTAGCTCCCCTCTCTTACCATTGAGATTTTGTGATAGAGCACGCACATCCTGGCAATTCAAGGAAGCCGATGCCCGGTACTTGCAAACTTACATAAAAGACAAGCATGTACATACATGTATAAATATAAACAAGCAATGACGGGGATCGACCGATCGTGTGGATCTCACAAGAAAGTAATTACGAATTCATCCCTCAACCACATCAAACACGTCAAACAAAAATATAAAAGATACACGCCAACCATACACATGCAAGTATGGGGTTAGTAAAACCATAAGCATCAATGAAATCATAACATATAATTCACCATCCTAAAATAACCATAACATATAGAAATCAGACTATGGGAGGGGTATTATAGGAACCCAAGGGAAGAAAATAAATATATATATTCCGATCAGAAAAGATGAATAGACATGGAATGAAAGATAAAATAATATTATAATATAAAATGGATATCTTCAAAAGACTAAGAAATATATATTATATCAAGGGAATACTATTTATAAGAAATGAACCAGAGAAAATTATATACTTAAATTAGTGATGAAATGATATGGAGGACATACATTTATATACATAGATATTAAAATGATACAATTATATATGTTGTATAATAAATATATTTAAAGTAAAGTATTATATACATATATATTGAATATGTTTAATTATTAATAATCATTATTGATAGTCAGAATTATATATACAATTTATATATGTTAATAAAAATGAAATTATATATGGGTTGTGTTTTATATATATATATATATATATATATATATATATATATATATATATATATATATATATATATATATATATTTGTAATATAAATTTTTAATATATACTTGGTCAATTCCTTAATAACTCACTAATCACTATTAACGGGATATGGAGTGTGTGTAGGAAGAGGCGGGTAAATCGATCACATGATGGAAAGAATCTGAGATAGGTAGAACCTTGAGGGAATCCACTTGTAGACTATGCATGCATCCTAGCACAATAAATCTACCATATTTCTTAAGTCTGTGGTTAGGAGTGAAGTAAGGAATTAGAGTTTAAGCATATATTGTGAATTAGAGATTATTATTAATATAATATAATTTATATGCATAATGACATGATAATTATTGGGAATTGGCATCCTCCTAGTATGAAACATTACGATTTGTCACTCCTAAACATAAACCAAACCCTAATAAGGGATTTTAGAACAAATCAAGTAAGGGTATAAAAAAGGGTCATTACATATTACATTCTTCACATTCTAGCTTTGTAGTATCCAATTCCTTAAGAGCATACTTGAGTTCTCCTTCAAGAACTACTTCACAGTCATCAAGATTTATATCCCATCATTTTTCTTCAATGGTCTCAAAATTCTTTTTTGGAAAAATTATCTTATTGGTCTTATCTTTAGACCCCATATTTTCAAAATTAGGATCTACCTTTAGTTATTAAACTATTTCCTTAGTAATCTTTCTCTAATAATAATTGTTGAACATAGATGTATGGGGTGAATCAACATAAACTAAAATTTAAATGTTCATTAAATTTTAAAGTATTAAATCATATGTACATGAGTAAAAAGTAAAATCAGAAAATGCACCACACAAGGACACCTCTATGTTTATGTGGAAAGCCAAAGGAGGGAAAAACCAAGGTGAGGATCAGCTCATGATAAATGAAACATTTTTTTATAAGGTTAGTGTTTGTCTCACATCAAGGAAATTTTGTACTCTCTGAAATGTCCTTTAGGCTAAGGAACACTACCCTAAGACTAGATATAATGGATTTTTAAAGTGAAGATCACTTCTCCAAGGAAAGATATAATGATATTACAATGAAGAACATAAGGTGAACTACTATAGAAGAATCATCTAACAAATATTGAATGTGTATTCCTCTTTGTAGCCCAAATATTTTGTCAACTAGTTACACACACTTAATAATCATTTGAGACACTACTGATTGATTTTGAACAACACTAAAATTAATATCAACTATCACATATATCCATAAATGGTTTATTCTTTCTTATATATTTTCTGTAACATCCCAAATCATTAGCTAGGTTAGCTAAAATAGGACCTAATACACAAAACATGCACCATAACATATGATAGCCTCAAATGAATTCATCATTATCAAAATAGGTTGAAAATAAATCAATACTTAATTTTAATTTCAAATGTGTTATATCACATCCTCCAAAGGAAATTAAATAGGCTAGGATCAACTACAATTGAAGGAACATACCTACTTGACCCAAATATCAATACCACTATCAAAATTGCCAACTGTTTGTCTTCTTATCACCCAAGATAAACCAAAAAATTATGTAGACCACCATACAAGACATGTAGATCATTAGAAATATTTCTTCAATCTTTTACTAAAGTAACTATTCATCAAATGCTAGTGCAGATATACTAATTCATTGAACTAGCAATCATAGTATAGACCATATAGACTATATGTCATCAACGTGATGAATATCATCCCCAAGAGATTGATAAACTACAACTGATTGAATATCTTGAAAGAGATTTTAGCAATGGAATGGATATTTGAAAGACAATGATTGATGATCACCAAGCTACGAAAGTATATGTAAGACATTAAATCAGTTAATGTATTGTCATTGATGTCAACTAGTTTTGACTGTACTTATCATGATGGTTACAAACATCTTAAGAAAGAAAAATGGTAAAGGAGTGAGATATCTACATGAAGATGGAGATGGATAAGAAAGATATGGATATGGTATACATTGGGTAACTTATTGATGAGTCTATGGAATTATGTTAGTGACTTGATTCTATTATATGATTTTATTACGTATTGAAGATCAAGAATGAACAAGTTTATGTGGTCAGTAAATGAAGAATTTTGTATACACCAAGCGAATATAGTGTATACCGAGTATAGTGTTAACCGAGCTAGCTATCACCAATGCATTCTGGTATTGACCGAGTGAAAGAAATAAATGGAGCTTATGACAACCGACTAAAGATGATGAGTTGGACAATTGTTTTTTATTTCGAGGTAAATGATAATATTTGTTATGATGATCAAATGGATGACAAAATTCAAGGATGATCAGATGAAGGAGAATGAAACGTGTTATTGACACAACTTATGATGAAGGTTAAAGCGACAAAATATATGATGAAGATTAAGAGGCAAAATCAATGGATGGAAATAAGATGGTTTATGATGTCTATATAAAGAGACATGAGATTCATTATTGAGTCCACTACATGAGAATTTGTGTGAAAAAAATTATTTCATGTAACACTGATCAAACTGGTTGAAGACAGAACTAAGCAAATCTGTAAACAACACCGAGTGATAGAGAAAGCAATTACTAAGAAGAATAGAGTTGAAGGAAATGAAGATATTGAATTGATTATTGATCATAGGTATTTTTGAGCTTAGCATAGATCTGAAAATTTACAAATCAAGTTGTATTTGAATTAGATCATTACTGTATCAGTTTAACCATTATTACAGATAAATCTCTTAACCGAGTGGGACTTAACAATCATTATATTTCAATATGACATTCAATGAATGTTGATTGTTTTCTTGTTGACCCCATAGTGAATGATTAGTCAGGGGAGAAATTTTAGTGATAAATTCTCTAACCTGGTCACATCTCACAGTGTGTTTTTGTAACCTTTAACAGGTTTGGCTCTTAACTGAGCTCACTTCAGAAGAGTGAATTATTTTGGGTTACTGGTCCCAGGTGGTTTTTCCCCTAACAGGGTTTCCACGTTAAAATCTGTGTTATATGTGTATGGATGTGGTGAATTGTTATTTTACTTTACACATTGCTATAACTGGATTGATCGGTAAACATAATATTTAATTTATTTGTTTTCGGTATATGAAGAGAAAGGCACTGAAAACATTTTACCGAGTTGATTATTTAATTTGAAAGTTTTTTTATATATATCTAGAGTATTTGGGACTATAGAATAACTGGACTTAATTGATTCACCCCCCAAATTGATTATCTAACAATTGGTATCAGAGCATAGAGTGCTTGGAAGGAAAGTTTGAAACACTTAAGCTAAAGATCACAAGATGTATAAGAGAGAGGTGTCAAAGATGAACAAAGACAACTTCTCAACTTGGAAAATCAGAATGAGATTGTACCTATCAAGGATAGGAGAATCTACACTATACTATTTGGATAATGAGTTCATTTTTCCTATTGGACCTTTGACTATTGATCAGATGAGAAAAAGGCATGAACACTTTACTAAAATTATAGAGCTTGTTGCTTCCTTATCAGATGCTGAATTTGAAGATGTCAAGATATGTACTTCTACTAAACATATGTCGGACAAGATTACACTAGTTCATGGAGGAGATGTGAATGTGCTAAGGGCTAAAGCTAAAAGTCTTAGAGGAAAGTTTGATGACATGAAGATGAAAGAAGGAGAAAACATATCACAGTACAACAACTGAATCAAGGAGATTGTGAATGCTATCCGAGGAGCAGGAGGTATTATTGAAGAAGACACTATTGTAATTAAAATTCTTAGAACCTTGTTTCCTACTTATGCTATTAGAGTCTCTAAAATTCATGAGATGACATTAGATCTTGGTAATCATATTACACTTGATAGTCTAATTAGTAGATTGACTGCATTTGAGTTGAATAACTTTGATAATAGTGTTGTTCCTACTGTTGAGTCTGCATTTATGTCATCTCTGAAAATTGATAAATCAAGCAGTAAACACATGATAAGAAATGGGAGTGATAGTGAAAGTGATGAGGATGAGCTTGATGAGATTGAAGCATTAATAGCTAGAAGACTGCATAAAGGTAATGTAAGATATAGAGGAAAACTACCTTTGGTATGCTTTAATTGTAAAGATATTGGCCATATTGCAGATAGATGTCCTAACATGAAAGAAGATGAGAAAAATAATGAAAGATCTAATGAAAGGAAGTTTGAAAGAAGAGATGACCGAGAACACAGAGGCAATCGACAGTATGAGAAGAGAAGTAACTGAGATTACGAAGACAAAGGCAAGAAGGCATTTTACCTTATTGAAGATGATGATGACACCGACACCGACACTGATGAAGACATTGAGGTGGTATTCGTAGCTTTGGAAGAAGATTCAGAAGAAGAAAGGTATGTTGAAACAACACTTATTTCTAAAGTTAGCAAGAGTGATACTTGGATTATTGATAGTGGTTGTACACATCATATGACTGGTGATGAAGAGAAATTTGAATATCTTGAACATTATAATGGTGGATTTGTTAAAATGGGAAATGATACACCTTGTCTAGTAAAGGGAAAATGATCTATATTGTTGAACAATAATCAAATGTGAGAATTCATATTGGGTAAAGGGACTTAATTATAATCTGTTGAGTGTATCACAACTGAATAACATAGGTAACCGAGTTGCATTTGAGAATAGAAAGGTGAAAATCTATGATGAGACTGGAAACTTGGTCAGTACTGGTGAACAATCTAAAATTTTATCTTGATAATGTTGAAACTTCTTGTTTGTTGGCTAGAATTGAAGATTTGTGGTTATGGCACAAAAGGTTATGTCATGTGAATTTTGAAAACATGGTTAAGATCAGTAAGAAAAAGAGAGTTAGAGGCTTACCGAGCATATCTAAACCTGACCATGTCATGTGCAAATAATGTCAAATGGAAAAAATGTCAAAATCTAGTTTTAAGAGAAAAAACTATTCATCTAACGCTATTTTGGAGTTGGTTCACACCAACTTATGTGGTCCAAAGAGAACTTAGAATTATTATGGAGATAGATATTTTATCTTGTTTGTTGATGACTTTTCTAGAATGACGATTGTCATGTTTTTAAAAGAAAAATCTGAAGCTTTTAAGATGTTTAAAT
The DNA here is from genome assembly GCA_027943335.1 of Chamaecyparis obtusa. NCBI lineage: Eukaryota > Viridiplantae > Streptophyta > Pinopsida > Cupressales > Cupressaceae > Chamaecyparis > Chamaecyparis obtusa. The sequence goes on along the minus strand of BSBK01010608.1, from coordinate 43,417 downwards.
GGTATAAAGCTAAAGTGGAAAGATAAAGTGGTAAAGAATTAAAATTCTTGAGATCAAATAGAGGTGGTGAGTTTATTTATGATGATTTCACTAATTTTTGTAATGAGCATGGAATTAAGAGACATGTTTCTGCACCGAGGACACCCTAGTAGAATGGGATTGCTGAAAGGAGAAATAGATCTATTGTTGATTGTGCTAGAACACTAATGATTGAAAAATATGTTGCACATATATACCAGATAAGCTGTTAGTATTGTTGTATACACATTGAACCGAGTTCAATTGAAGAAAGATTCAAAAAAGACATCTTATGAATTATGGTATGGATACACACCTAATGTAAGTTATTTCATAATTTTTGGAAGTAGATGTTACATTCTGAAAGATGATAGAAATGAGAAATTTGATTCAAAAGGTGATGAAGGAATATTCTTAGGATATTCTACTAAGAGAAAAGCTTACAAATATTTGAATAAGGCTTCTAACAAAGTGAAAATATGAGATTTGATGAATATGTTGAGAACAATGATGAAGAAATAAAAAAGGAACTAGAAGATTATGGTAGATTTACTTATATTGAGAAATTTGACACTCTACCTGAGCAACAACCTAGCGTTACTGAGCATCAGGGTAAATCTATTGAGCATCAATCTATATAGACTAAGAATCAACAAACAGTTATTGATGGAGATCATAATTATACACCGAGTGGAGAACACAATGAAGAGAAAATAATTGAATCTGTACTTGCAAGATACATAAGGAAACATCATCCAAAGAATCATATTATTGGAGGTAAGAAAGTTGGCATGATGACACGAAGTAAGTTGAGAAAAAACACATGCTTAGTTTATGAATTTAAAGCTAAAATTGGTAGAGATGCACTTGAAAGTGAAGAATGGGTTAAGGCCATGAATGAAAAAATTGAGAAAATACAAAAAAACAAAATATGGACATTGGTACCAAGACAAAAAGATAAGAATGTAATTGGAACCAAATGGAGATTCAAAAACAAGTTGAATGAAAATGGAGATGTCACTAGGAATAAGGAAAGACTTGTATGCAAAGGGTATGCACAAGAAGAGGGTATTGAATATGGTGATACTTTTTCATCAGTTGCTAGACTTGAAGGAGTTAGAATATTGCTTTCTTATGCTTCTTACAAAGGATTTAAAGTTTATCAGATGGATGTTAAATTTGCATTTTTGAATGGAATACTTGAAGAAGAGGTATACATTAAACAACCTGAAGGTTTTGTTGATCCTAATCAGAAGAACATGGTATGTAAGTTGTACAAAGCACTATATGGATTGAAACAAGCACCAAGAGCATGGTATGAAAGACTGCATTCCTACCTTATCAATATTGGATATGTTAGAATAAGTGATAACTACAATTTATATTTGAAAGGTGAAACTGATGATAAGATTCTTATTGCTGAATTTTTTTTTTATAATATTATATTTGAAGGATATGATAATCTATGCAAATCATTTGCTGATAAAATGAGAAAATAATTTGAAATGTCAATGTTTGGAGAGATTAAATTCTTTCTTAGCTTGCAAATTTTATAACAAAATGAAGGCATATACATTACTCAATCAAAGTACATAAAAGAAGTATTGAAGACATTCAATATGGAGGATTCAAAACCGTTCGATACACCTATGGTCACTGGATGCAAATTGACAAATGATGATCAGTCAACCGAGGTAAATTAGATATTATACAAATCAATGATTGGTAAGTTGATGTATGTTGTGCATAGTAGACTAGATATTGCACATGCAATTGAAATTGTAGCAATATTTTCTGCTAATCCTAAAGAATCACATATGAGTTTCGTAAAAATAATTTTGAGATACTTGAAGAACACTAAAAACTATGGCTTATGCTACAAGAAAGAAGGGAATTTTGAGCTAAACATTTATACAGATGTAGATTGGGCTGGAAACATTGATGATAGAAATAGCACTACTAGTGGAGCATTCTTTTTGGGAAAAAGATTAGTTGCTTGGATAAGTAAGAAACAAGGATGTATTTCTCAGTCCACTATAGAGGCAGAATATGTTGTTGCTTCTGCTAATTGTTCAAATATTGCATGGATAAAACAACTTTTGGAAGGTATGAAAGAAGAGATCATTGACCTAGTGATAATATATTGTGATAACACTAGTGCAATAAACATTTCTAAGAATCTAGTGATGCATGCAAAGAAAAAATATATATCTATAAAGTATCACTACTTGAGGGAACAAGTAAAATAAAAGTAAGTGAAACTGGGGTATGTGAAATCACAAGAGTAACTTGATATATTTACTAAACCCTTACTTATGGATACATTTGAGTACTTGAGGACTAGACTAGGGGTCCATCCCTTGTCTATCGGTCACTAAGGTGATTAGGAGGTTGCATCAACCTACACTTTATCAAAATATCAAATGATGTTGATGCATGATGTTCACACTTTAGGTTTCCTAAGGTTGTGAAAGCTGATAGATGAAAGACAAAATGAAATTGCATATCGGTACATGAAAGGTACTTGATATTCAAACAAAACACCAAAGATAATCTTTCGGCTATTGAAGAGTTGTTTATTTTCTATTTGGCATTGTTGTCAAAGGGAGAGAAGATTCAATGAAATATTTATCTAAAGGGAGAGAAGAAAATACACATAGGGAGAGAAGGTCAAATTTGTAGGGAGAGACTACATGAAGTATTGATATTGTGTAGTGATTAAACATATTAAATGTACAAGCTAGGGAGAGCTTACCGAGTTACAAATTTTTTTTATAGAATTGTAGAATAGATGTTTGGTATTCTATGACATATTTCAGATTGTGTTTCCATCAATGCCAAAGGGAGAGATTGATAAACTACAACTAATTGAATATCTTGAAAGAAAGTTTGACAATGGAATGGATATTTGAAAGATAGTGATTGATGATCATCAAGATAAAAAAGTATATGTAAGACATTAAATCAGTTAATGTATTATTGTTGATGTCAACTAGTTTTGACTGTACTTATCATGATAGTTACAAACATATTAAGAAAGAAAAATGGTAAAGGAATAAGATATCTACATGAAGATAGAGATGGATAAGAAAGATATGGATATGGTATAAATTGGGTAACTTATTGATGAGTCTATGGAATTATGTTAGTGACTTGATTGTATTACATGATTCTATTACGTATTGAAGATCAAGAATGAAAAATTTTATGTGGTCTGTAAATGAAGAATTATGTATACACTGAGTGAGTATAGTATATACCGAGTATAGTGTTAACTGAGCTAGTTATCAGCGACACATTTTGGTATTGACCAAGTGAAATAAATAAATGGAGCTTATGAGAGCCGACTAAAGATGATGAGATGGATGATTGTTTATGATTCTGAGGTAAATGATAATATTTTTTATGATGATCAAATGGATGAAAAAATTCAAAGATGATCGGATAAAGGATAATGAAATGTGTTATTAACATAACTACCGAGGAAACATAACTACCGAGGAAGGTTAAAGCCGAAAAATCTACGATGAAGATTAAGAGGAAAAATCAATGGATGGAAATAAAATGGTTTATGATGTCTATATAAAGAGACATGAGATTCATTATTGAGTCTTCTATGAGAGAATTCACATGAAAAGATTAATTTCATGCAGTACTGACCAAATTGGTTGAAGATAGAATCGAGAAAATCTGTAGACAATAATGAGTGATAGAGAAAGTAATTACCGAGCAGAACAAAGTTGGAGGAAATGAATATATTGAATTGATTATTGATCAGAGGTATTTTTGAGCTTAGCATAGATCTAAAAAAATACAAATCAAGTTGTATTTGAATAAGATCATTACTGTATCAGTTTAAGCATTGTTATAGATAAATCTCTTAACCGAGTGGGATTTAACAGTCTTTATATGTCAATATGACATTCAATGAATGTTGATTGTTTTATTATTGACCCCATAGTGAATGATTGGTCAAGGGAGAATTGTTAGTGATAAATCCTCTAACCAGGTCACACCTCACAATGTGTTTTTGTAACCTTTAACAAGGTTGGTTCTTAACCGAGCTCACTTTAGAAGAGTGAATTATTTTGGGTTACCGGTCCTAGGTGGTTTTTCCTCTAATAGGGTTTTCACGTTAAAAATATATGTGTTATATGTGTTTGGATGTGGTGAATTGTTATTTTACTTTACACATTGCTATAACTAGATTGATCAGTAAACACAATATTTAATTTATTGGTAATTGGTATATGAAGAGAAAGGCACTGTAAACATTTTACCGAGTTGATTATTTGATTTGAAATTTTTGTTATATATATCTAGAGTATTTGGGACTGTAGGATAACTGGACTTAACTGATTCACCCCCCTCTCAGTTATCTAAAAAAAAGAACCAACAACCCTAAAAATCATGTCACTAAATCAATACACTATCCTCAACATCTCCCCAATACCACATAGTCAAATCATTAACTACAGTAGAATGTGGAGCATGTTGGATTAGGTGTGGAAAGGTAAGTACTGAGAGGGGAGGGGTGAATTAGTTCTTCAAAAAACTTTTAAACTTATTTTAACTTTCTTCACATTCATTTACTAATTCCTTATCATTTGCATGCATCACATGAAATAAATAAAACATGTAATAATTCAACACATAACACAATATTTTGGTATCGCAGAAATCCTTATTAGAGGATAAAAATTGTAGTGGGGATTACACCCACAAGACTTCACTACTATAGAATAAAGTTTTCTTGATTAGAGCTACAATCTTAGTTATTTATGATATATTACCTTGTTAAGAGTATTAACTTGGTTAGGAGTCTAAAGACTGCTGAGTCTACTCTGTTAAGAGATTTCACAACTCTAATCTAAGAATTGTACCTAGTTAAAGGATTTACAATCAAGATTTGCTAGGATCTACTTGGTTAAGAGACTTATATAATTTTGATTACTCTTTAAGCAATAACAATAAAATATCTATCAAACATGCATCAACATATGCTATTCAGACTCTATGTACTCATTAACTCTTTACCTCATACTATGTATCCTTCACACTAACAATTTAGTACTTAGTAAATCTCAATCTTTGACTGTTCTTCAAAGCTCTGTTACTCAGTAGCTTATCTTATTATTCCCTTATGCAATCTCCTCTTGCATTCATACATGCCACCATAACCATTCACGCATGCATACATATCTTCATACTTTGATATTCTTATATACAATTTTGAAGTGATGCTAGAAGTTCTAGAATCTTCATTTCAAGTGGTGTTGGTATTGCGTACACTTCTAATGCATATTTCATCTTTGATTCCCATTGGATAATCTCACCTTGTAATCATGTGTAATCATTAGATTTTAATCTCCAATATTCTGTTATACGATCTCCTCAAGATTGGTAAACCATTTTCTGTTTGGTGTCCAGGCTCAATGTACTTAAAATTCTTCTGGTGTCAACATGTTATGCTCAATAACACATTTTCCTTAAATCGGTAATTGCCTTCTCTTCTCAGTTTGGTGCTCAGTATAACTATTTTTCTTGGTGCCCGATTCTGCCTTGCTTGATCCATGTACTTGCTTCTTCTTTTCTAAAATTCCCTATCTACTTATTTCCTTTACCAAATGTCTTTCTTTTCCTTACCAACTTATCTTTTCTCCTTACCAAATGACTTTGACATACAATATAACTTCCTCATAACTAATGAGAACAAAATTAACTCTTTGGAGTATCAATCTCCCCCTTTGGCATTAGTTTGGTATTCTTGTTAAAAACCTCAAAAAATTCAAAGTCATTAAAAATTTATCTTTGTCCTTGTCCATACTTCTTCATTGATAATCATATTACTCCCTATAAAGTAATAACTCTGGTACATCTCCATCCTATATGCATAATCTTATACATACTTATTCATTTCTATATATTCCTCCTTATATATCTATTCCCTCTTGTACAAAGACTTATATGTATTCCCCCTTTCACTTAGCAAAACTATATATACATTCCCCCTTTTTTAACAAAAATGCCAAAATATTTACTTGCTGCTTATCCGGTGTGGGGATCTTATCAAAAATGATTTTATACTTCTCATGTGCATCCTTGAATGATGCCTTACATGTATCCTACAGTGTCTATAACACTATTATTTTATCAATGATATATGTTGTAAGACTAATCATACTATCCATTGCACTCACATATGGTGTGCTAACTAAGTCTTTATCCTTTTGAATCTGTCTTTGTAGTGATTCTATGTTCAGGATCAAAATTGTTTGGAGTTCTAACAGATCCATCCTGATATGATTCTCCTCCTTTCTCAATTCAAATCGCACTCCCATCAAGTGCTTTAGCCTCTCATAATACTCTGTTATTGTATTAGGCTAAGTGGAAATATTAGATAATAGCTCGGTGAGCTCTTTTTCCACATTATTATCTTTTGCTTTTATTTCCTTTGTAAAATTTGAAAACAAACAAATATTTTGAAATATAGAAAGAATGGATTGTAGTTATTGTTCCAAAGCATTTATTAACTCTAAAAGAGTTACCTTGTCTAGAGAAACTAATTGAAGAACTTCTTCAATCACCTTTGTCTCCATATCCTTCTTGTAAACTTTCAACATATATTCAGTTGTGTCATTTCTTGGTTGATTAATCTGACTGACAAGTTCTCAACTGATTGTATATGTCTTCTTTCTCATTGATTGTAGCCTCTGGTACAATTTCATTCAAAATACTCTTAATATGCTCCAACACATATTTTTTTTGCTTCTTGGCTATAATATTTTCTTGTGCAGCTTTCCTTTTTAACAAGTCACTAAACTCAGAGAGTTCCTTAGGGCTCATGGTTGTGTAATATACCTTTAGTATAACAATGACTTCATTGATATCAACCTCCTTTTCTTATTTTCTCTTCTTTGACTTTCTCTTTGAACTTGATGCCTTATTTTCATCTGATTGAGTTGATGTCTCATAAATTTTATCTTCCTTCTCCTTCTTTTGTTCTTCTAGTTTCTTCTCTTCTTTCTTCTCTTGATTTTCTTCCTTATTCTCTTCTACCTTTTCTGTCTCTTTTACTTTTTCTTTCTCTTTCTCTACTTCCTTCTATTGTCCTATAGTCTCGGTGGGGGTCATTGACTCTACATTCCAACCTTGAGTGAATTCGGTCTCTTGTGTCTTCTCCTCAATATCTTTAGTATCAATATCTTTAGCTAGCTCAGAAGGAGTCTTAGCTTCTGTAGTTGCATCACTTGTCACCTCTATCTCTGGAAAATTCATTACTTTAACAATAATGGGATCTTCTTCCAATAATGCGGCCTTGGAAGAATCATTTATATCCATAGCTTTTGTGTCTATGGCCTTGGTTGCAATGACATTTTTGTCATCTTTCACTGTGTCATCTAGATCTTATTCAGTAATGTCTTCTATGATGAATTCTTCTTGATTTGTTATCAATCCAACTGGTTTGGATTGGTCTTCTTGAATTGTTAGTCCTTCAATTGTCTGTTGTTCTATAGAAAATATCTTTCTCCAAAGATCATCGGTGTCTTTTTGTACGTGTTCTAATTGACCAACCATAATACTTAATGCTCATCCCTTTACCATAAATCTTGATCAATATTCTTTGAGTGTGTCTTTTATTCCTCTCTTTGTCAAGTTGGTATAATGATTGCAAGTGATCTTTCTTTCATCTCTTTCTCAACAGAAATATTTCCATCTGGCATCTATTTTATGATAAATCTCTCCTTCTAGATATTGTGCCACTTCAACTGGTATCTTTCTAAATTTGTGTAGTGTGGTAACTATTGTTTCTTCAATTTTATTATTCTCCTTAGTAGTCCTTGTGTCATAGTTTAATTGTTACATAAATTTAAGTCCACCATATCTTTCAAGTGTCTTTAGAAACTCATCAAGGCTCTTCATCTTCTTGCTTGATGCAACCTTAAATTGTGATAAGTCATCTGACTTAGTATCACTATCTTTAAGTAACTTGAATTTTCTTCTTGGCCTCCCAATGGCCTTATTTTCTCTAACATATGTTTTTGTTTTCACTGGTTCAACTTCTACTTTCTTCTTTCCTCTTGGTGTAAAGGTAGACCTTGTAGATGGTCTTACACCGGTTGGGCTATGGATTTCTTTCTTAACTTTTATCTTCTTCCCCTTTATCTTTGAAGGCTCGGCTACTTCTTCAACTTCATCAACATTAGCAATACCAAAACTATTAGATAATGCACTTATCACTTTACTTGTTTTCCCGATTCTTTTCGGTATCAATATACATGATCTTATTTTCTCCTTAACCTCTTCATAGGATCCATAATTATTTGAACTTTTATCAACTAGTTTCTCCAATAATCCTTTTATTTATATTGTGGCTGCATCTATGTTCATTTCATAGCCCATTGGTGGTAACCACTCTATTCTAGGTTCTACTTCCATTATGATACAAACATTGGTATCAACTTCAAAACACAATTCATCTTTGTATTCTTCCACTAACTGAAGTGGAATTCTATACCTATTGTGCATTCTAGATTGAAATTTGGTAAAATAATCATCCATTATAACATTGAAATTATCACCCATGCCTTGAATAAATTCACTAATCTAATAAACAATGGGTTTATCTGCACTCCATGTAACTTCACTGACCGTAGGAAATGAGTTTTGGAAGTAAAAGAATATACATACCAACATTGGTCCAAACTTTAGTGTATTTATCTTTTTTTTCTGAATGGTATTCATACTGTCATCTAATTATTTCAATAGAATCTCATACAAGTAAATTTTCATGTCCTTCTTGACAATTTTGTATGCAATATCTATAGCTCCATAGGATACACTGTCTACCCAAGATGACTGGAATATCGTATATGATATGATATTTGATGTGAACTTCAATTCGGGGTCATCAATTATAGATAGATCCAGTCCTCTGCCATCTCATTTTTCTTTAGTAAGCTCACATAGTTTATTCTTATCTGTCTGCTTATAAGCTCTTGGTCTATCACTGACCGAAAATCTTGTTACAATGTGTAAAACATCCTTTGTTATTTTCACAGGCTCATCAAGCCACACAAATCAATCATGTACTCTACTAAGTACAACTCTCATCGATTCATGCTTGAAGACTTTCAATACATGCATTGCATAAACCAAACCCTTGGTTTGCAAGTGTGTGTGGGCGCTCTTAAACTTTCCATTAACACACAAGCTCTTGTAAGATGTATCAATTTCTCCTTGACAAATATCTTTGATCTTACAATGAATGAAGGCACAAAGATCTTCAATCAATATGAATCTTGGCAGGATCAAGGATAGGGCTCCAATTTTATCAATTTCAGAAGCAATGGTGGGTGGAAGCTTATACTTCGGGTTTACTGGATCAATCTTTTCAACTACGACTAGTTTTTGCAAGTTAGGTGCCATTTTGATCTCAAAATAATTCAACAAATACTAGGGTTTAAATTCAACAGTAATTAGAATCTGTAAATTCAGCTTTGTGAACACTAGAAATACCTCAAATGATCTTGTATTTGTTTGGAATGCTCAACTGAATGCTCAGAATCACTTAGTAATCTCATTTCTATGAAAGCTCAAAGGTCCTTGCAAAAGTGTAAAGTAACAAACCCTCTATTTATAGCTTTTCCTTTAGGTTAGGACTTCCAATGACTATAATATGCATTTAATGCTTCTTACCTAACATTATTTTACCATTAACCAAACTACACTTTGCTTCACTTAATGCAAAAAATAGCTCAAACACTTTACTGATAAACATATGAAATAATAACTTCACAAATCTTATCCAAATGCATCTTAGTATGTTGATATGGATCTTTGCACTAAATCTAGGAACCGATTTAAGATAATCTTTAGGTTATCAGCTCCTGTACATAGCTTTCACCGATTAAGTTAATATAGGTGCACCTGATCCAGAGGATGTGGTGCCATCACTAGTTCCCAATTCTATTCCATCATCTTGAGACTTCTTTCTCTAAGTCTTATTCATCTTCTCTCAGATATCATCAATTTTTACTAGAGTCTTTTCACTCGGTTGTTCCTCGGTAGAATCCTTATTTTGGTACATATAGTCCTTAGCTAGGTGACTGACTCTGTGATAATCGAAGCAAGCCATTCTAGATTTTCTCCATGAATTCATGTTGTTCATTCCATACATCCAAAAGAAATTTGCAACAATGTGACCAAATCTTACACATGCAATACAAGTAATCCTTGTATTATAATCCCATGGTATAGTATGTCCTTGTTGGTTGTTGTCAACTTTTTGTCAATTAGGGACCCATTTCTCATTCTTTCTTTGTGACCATATCTCTTGCAGTTGTTACAGTAACCTTCAAATCTTAGTTTCCTTGGATATTTCACAACTCTTGATGTACATTCAAATTCTTTATGTCCATACTTGTAGTTATAACAATAGCCTTTAAACTTAGAAGTATTCGGTGAATTACCTCTCTTACTTCTACAAATGTTATCTATGTGTCCTAGTTTCCCACAATGATAACATGTAGGCTTCTTAGACTTTGGTGGGGTAGCATCTTTGTCTTGGTTGGCTACTTTTTTAGAAGACTCACCCTTCTTGGTAGTATTGTTTGCATCGTAACTAACTCTAGAAGTGTCATTTGGTTGCCTTTGATTTCTTAGTTGTTCATCTAGAATCTTCAATGCTTCTTCATTTATTTTCAAGATTTCATTAGCATCTCTTCCGGCTTTCAGATTATTCTTCAGATGTTCATTCTCAGATCTCAGTTCTACAATTTCACCAACTTTCCTTGCAACATCCTAATTTGCAATAACAAGTTGGTATGTCAAGTTGTAGTGAGTTTGTGTTAACCTCATTATTTCCATGTCTTTCTCATCTAGTCTTGTATTCATTTGCTTCTTTCTGTGTGCTAAAATGTTGACACACTTCTATGAGTCATTATATCCAAGATTGCTCAAGAATGAGGTCTCAAATGGTGACTCATAGCTCTCTATTCATGGAGTGCAAGGGTTTATAATGGAGGCACTCAGTTTAGACCTAGTTTGTGCCCATGCAAGTACACCATAAAATGAGAAATTCAAAGAGGAAAAGAAAGAGTGCTAGTCTCCATGATCATCAAGTATGCATGCAAATGAAAATGGAAGCTATTGTATATGATAATAATGCATGAAAGAAAATTAATCTATGAAAGGAAATGTGCATGCAAGATTATTCTATGAAATGAAATATGAATCTAATCTAATATGCAAGTGCAAGAATAATCTAAATGGATTGCCATGGAGGCATGAGAGAAGAAGACAAGAAAAGAGAAGTTGCAATGTTCAAGCTCAAGTGCTCAAACTCTCCTCCAAAATCGCTCTCCAAACCTGCAGCATAAAAATAACATAAAATATGGATCTCTAAAATTTGGATGCCTAAAACCTGGATCTCTAAAACCTGGATCTACAAAATCTCCATGCTTGGATTCCTGGAACCTAGATGCCTAAAATGAGAAGGAGATGGCTCCTTTTAAAGAGCAATGAATGGTAGAGATTAAGAGGCAAAATCTAAGAGTGGAGAAAAATTCTCCTTTTGACTTTGGTGCACAAGATTCTCAAGAGGCAAAATCAATGGACAAAGTTAAAAGGCAAAAAGATGTGTGGAAGAGATTAAGAGGCGAAAGGAGATTCCACTCATCTTGGAAAGTGTGCATTCAATGTGTGGGGAAAAAGTCTTTTTATTTTTATTTTTATTTTATTATTTATTTATTATTTTTAGCAAAGTGGTTTCCATTATTTAATTAAAATATTTTTTATTTATCTAAAAAGAGATTTGTTCTTTTAATTAAATGTGGCTTAGGATGAAGTGATTTTATTATTTAATTAAAAGATTTTTTTATTTTTTTTAAAAAGGGATTTTTATTTAATTAAAAGGGAGCATGCTCTCTTAATTAAATAAAACTTAGGATAAAATGATCAAACCTTAAGAAATTTTGAAATATTTGAATTAATTACGATTTGATCAAGGAAATTGATTTGAAAATATTGCAAGACATTGATTCAGAAAATTGATAAATTGGTTCCATCATTTGATAAATTGAAGAATGGGGGCCCATAGTCTAGGCGACCATTTTAGGGTGCATACATTTGCCCATCTTTGACTAATGTGTGATTTTTATGGGAACACATCTAGTCAAAGAATGAAGTTGAAGTGTGAGATCGATTTGGGATCACAAAACAACCCAGACGTGTGATCAACAGATGAGAACACATCAAGAAAAAGATAAGCTGATTGAAAAAGACAAGGCCAACACCCCTGTAAATAGGTAATTGTCATGTCCTAGATAAGAATATCAAGCAAGGTTGCCCCAAGCGGAGAAATTGATAGGTTTGATAAAGCTGAATCAAGGATTGAAGTTTGATAGGTACTGCCCCCTCGTGATCGAAATCAAAATGAGATAGAGGAGAAACAACAAATTAATAAATTTGATCAAATCGAACTAAAGATAAGGTTCTTGATGTAAGATGAAAGATATAAGGATCACAGAACAAAGGTAGATCATCAAGCATGAAATATTATACCCCAAGGTTGAATTAGAAGAAAAGAAGTGGGGTGAAAGTGAATGGGAGATAGAAGTTTGGAAGAGGTGGAAAGAGATGGAGAGAATAAAGAGAATTTTCCTTAAGAAAAAGAATGCCCCAAAATCAGTCAACTGTTTAAGATAGAAAATTTTGATTGAGATCATGAAAGAAGATAAGGAAATGAAGATCAAAACATGACCACAGTTGATTAAAAGTCCAAAAGAAAGATGAAGGAAAACCCTCTCAAACTCATAATGCATCCTAAAAATGCAAATTAACATGAAGTCTAACAATGCAAGCTACATGAAAATGTAAAGGTGTACTTGCAATAAAGCAACTGTAACATAGGATTTTGTGTTCATCATTCATTAGAGAATGTTAAGGAACTTATTCTTATCATTAGGCCATTATTAACAGACATCAGAAAATCAAACAATCATCACTAGTCACAAGTGCAACTATGAAGATATGAATGTGATTTATATCAGCACTAGTACATTTGACCCACTTTTTAGACCAACATTTCCAACCAAGCATTAAAATGATTTTCCTTGGTCGATTTATAGAAGGGAAAATTTGATTTTTTTTTAATCTATTCCCGTGTTGGTCAGAATTACGACCATGACAGGTGGTCGTAATTCTGACCAACACGGGAATATAACTTTAAAAAAAATACACGGTTTCATTTTATAACCCTAACCTTGCAATTACTTCGCACGGTTTCATTTTATAACCCTAACCTTGCAATTACTTCATGTGTAAAGGAGAGGTGAAGGAGAGAAGGAGGGCATCTGTTGACACCAGAATTCAATCATCAATGCTTAACCCCGGTTTCTTGGATCAATCATCTTCACTGGTTTCATCTCTTAACCCTAACCTTACAAATGCTTATTAAAACCATTGGGAAAATAAGTGCGGTTGTTTGACTGTATCTTTGAACATTCAGTGGATAATGGCATTGGAAGAATTAGAGGAAGTCTAGATTATCAATTTTGTGGGCATCACCATTAGTGCCCAAAATATTCGATTTGAGTTCTTTTAGTTTATTTCTCTTGGAAAAAATTGTGATTTTTAACATTTTTTGAGTGGTGTTTGATTTCTCCTGAACCCGTGTGGATTAGTATGGAAAAAATAACTTCATAGGAAGTTTTTTAGATGTCTTAGCTTCTTGTTGCAATAAATCTGAGGTTATTTGGTTGAGAAATTGAAGATAAATCGGGTGATAGTCAATAACAAGTTGTTTTTGCACATAAACTAGGGTTGTCAACTTTGTTGAATCATATCTCTCAATTCAACCATGGGAAAATTCCAATTCTATGTTTAAACGAGAGATATGAGGGTCTATTTTCTTTTTTAGTTAGTTTCTGACCGAATGGTGGTGATTCCAAGGAGATAGGACTAAAAACCTAGTTGGGCATCTCTATGTGACTGGCAGAGTGGGATAACCAAAATTTGTAGATCCCATAACTTTTGATGGGCTTCGAGTTAGAGGCTAATATTGGAGGTTTGGACTTGTTTCAAGTTCCTCTAAATGTTCCTATAGTTAGATTGGCCAGAGACCATGTCTATGTTGCACCTCCTTCACTAAACCAACCATTTAGGCCTCCTACCCTTTGGAGAAGATTGGTGAATATTGGGAGTTTGGAGGAGATTCAGAACTGATTCATTTGGGAGACTTACTGCCCAACTATTAGAACCAAGAATACCTTACTATCCCTATTGGTCCTTTGGGAAACTTGGTGAGAAAGATTGAAATAGTGGCTAGAATTAACTGGTGAATACCCTGTCTAAGAGGAGAGTTCTAAATTTTGGGTGTGATAAGACAAAGTTTGTGTTTTGGTTTCCCTATGAAATGTCAATAGAGTTGAATTCCATTTAAGTGAACTTTTAAGCTATGATTCCAAATGATGAACCTTTAGGCTATTATTCACCAAACTCCAAACGATGAGTTTGGTATTGTGTATTCCATTTAAGTGAAATTTTAGGCTATGATTATTGCATTATAATGATATGTGTCATCTATCTTTTATTAAGTTACTAATGGCCATTAAGATGGATATGTGAATGGATCATTACCTCACTTTATAGAAATGATTTAGGATTTGGGTTGAAGTTGAAAGGGATGACCAAGTTATTGTTCATAGTTAACCTTTGATAGATGTATGGTGCTTGGATTATGATCATTTGACATGAATGATATAATGTTATCTCTACTAAAATTTATTATATCTAACATGATTACTATGTTGCTATGGACCATTTGTAACTGACACAAAATATTTAAGGACAAGATGATCCCTATACAAGTTAGAATAGAGTAAGAGATATTAATGACTATCATGTAACATAATTCAAATCCGGGCATCTCTATGTGACTGGCAGAGTGGGATAACTAGAAGTTGTAGATCCCATAACTTTTGACGGGCTTCGAGTTAGAGGCTAATATTGGAGATTTGGACTTGTTTCAAGTTCCTCTAAATGTTCCTACAGTTAGATTGGCTAGAGACCATGTCTAAGTTGCACCTCCTTCACTAAACCAACCATTTAGGCCTCCTACCCTTTGGAGAAGATTGGTGAATATTGGGAGTTTGGAGGAGATTCAGAACCAATCCATTTGGGAGACTTACTTCCCAACTATTAGAACCAAGAATACCTTACTATCCCTATTTTTCCTTTGGGAAACTTGGTCAGAAAGATTAAAATAGTGGCCAGAATTAATTGGTGAATACCTTGTCTAAGAGGAGAGTTCTAAATTTTGGGTGTGATAAGACAAAGTTTGTGTTTTGGTTTCCCTATGAAATGTCAATAGAGTTTGAATTCCATTTAAGTGAACTTTTAAGCTATGATTCCAAATGATGAACCTTTAGGCTATTATTCACCAAACTCCAAATGATGAGTTTGGTATTGTGTATTCCATTTAAGTGAACTTTTAGGCCATGATTCTTGCATTATAATGATATGTGTCATCTATCTTTTATTAAATTACTAATGGCCATTAAGATGGATATGTGAATGGGCCATTACCTCACTTTATAGAAATGATTTAGGATTTGGGTTGAAGTTGAAAGGGATGACCAAGTTATTGTTCATAGTTAACCTTTGATAGATGTATGGTGCTTGGATTATGATCATTTGACATGAATGATATAATGTTATCTCTACTAAAATTTATTATATCTAACATTATTACCATGTTGCTATGGACAATTTTTAACTGACACAAAATATTTAAGGACAAGATGATCCCTAAACACATTAAGAAACATCAATAGTTACTGGAAGGCACTGCTCATGTACAAGTTAGAATAGAGTAAGAGATATTAATGACTATCATGTAACATTATTCAAATCCTCTAGAATATTACACATTACTTAATACATAAGAATATTCAGGACAAAAAACTGGCAAAACAAAAGTATTTACAAACTATGAAATGAAAAATCACACACACCTAAACTAGTGAATCCAATCTACTCTACAAAAACCAAAAGATAATGCCAAATGATTACAGTAACAAAATTAACACAATGAATCTTTCATTAGATCTCTATCTATGCATTGCAATAAGTTCAAAATAATAATTTCTAAGACTACCCGATGAAACCCCAGTCAATAAGGATGCCAAATTACAATTCCAATCCCCCAAAACCCCTTTATAATGAAGTGGACCCCTATGAAAGTGGGTATGAAACCAAGTGAAGAGTCATCCTATCATCTCATGTACATTATAAATGTGATAGAGAGGTTGCTCCAGTAAACATAGTAATGAACACCCCTGCGAAAGCAAAACTGCACCAAGAAAACCTGCACAAATTTTTTTTGGTGGAGACAAAAAGAGACTTATACAACAAAGCATCTTAAAACATCACAGAACATAACTACCACAACCAAAATATGAGGGTGGAGATAAGAACAAAGAGCTCCAAAGACGGTCATCTTAAGAGAAAAATGGATCTCCCAAACCCAAAGATACACGAGGTGACACCAAAGCATGAGCAAAAGGAGGTGAGTCTGGGACACGGGTAGGGGAAGAACATGATCCAACTGATAATGGAACTGAAGAAATACTAGGGACTGGTAAAGAACCTGAATTACTACCAAGTGGATTATCATTCATCATAGGAGGAACCAAACCCAAATTTGAGGTACGAGCATGTGTCAATAAACCAAGCAAAGCATACATTTTTTCAAACACCTTTCCTCTATGACCCACATCAAAAGGAATATTGTTAAGAAGATGATCAAGAGGCATAATGGAGGAAGAGGTGATACAATCTTTAACAGCAGCAAGCAACATAATATACTTGTCTGAATTAAAAAGAAGGTGACATGGGAATACACCTCCGATATGAGCATCTTCTAACCATAAGTTATACTTCTGAACTGCTAAAAGCAAACCATTTTCTTGAATGAAATGTGGTAAAATAGGCCAATTCGCAATGGAAATCAACAACGTCCAAGATTGAGAAAAATTCAAAATGTTAGACCAGAAGACTGAAACAACTTGAGATGGAAAAATAATGCTTTTAAAGTGCGGAGACAAAACCGAATCCCCAATCATTCTCTGAATACATCGAGCACATTTCAAGTAGTGAATAATAAACATGGAAGCAAGGGCTTCATCAGTAATATTACCTTCGAAAGGCACTTCCAAAGAAGAGCTTGAGAAATGGACACGAAGATTCAATGGTCTAAACTCATCGACATATCTATGTAACGCCATAATATCAAAACAAAAGGAAAAGAGGCTATGTTGTAAGAAAGGGATTAAAATGATAGAAATGGAGCTAAGACCGGTTATAACCTCACAAAAACCATCATGAAATGCACTTCCCCATTCAAAGACATGAGTAAAACAAGTACCAACTTTTATTTTTCGTACATAAGAAATCAATAATCGGCAGGATCCATACAAGTGATGTAAACTCTAACTCATGCAAGCCCCATCATAAAAGGAAGGGCTACGTCACCTGAACTTGTAATAAATAGAGCATAAAAGGTGAAAGGAAATATTACACATGTGAAAGCTATTAAATCACAAACATAGCTTTAATTATATATAATAGATAAGACATCAAAGAATAATCTTGAAGTGATATGGCACGCATAAGAGAATAAATGCAGATCTCACATAAATATAAACCAAAGATCACATTCGGCCTCTAGGATCAGAACATTAAAAAAGGAAAATGAACCAATATTAAGGGGAATCGATATGCATTAAATTAAAAATGAAGGGGAATTGATATGAATTGAATATATAAATGCACGTGTGTGTATATGTGTGTATGTGTGTGTATACACACACATGTGTGTATGTGTGTATAGATACACATATGTGCATAGGTGTATATATGTGTGTATATACACACATGTATACACATATACACACATGTTTGTATGTGTATATATACACATGTGTGCATATATGTATATATACACACATATATGTGTGTATATATAGATGTATACACATGATATTTAAAGAAATTAAAATACAAAATTAAAATTCCTTATGCGTCTTCTTAGTCATCTTTTGGGTGAACCAAATAGGTCATCCCATATTCCAGAAATCATTTTCAAGATTTGTATCTTCCAGAATTGACTATATCTAGCATTTGGTATTCTAGCACCCAAACAGGCCCTTAATTCCCACTGTAACCTTGGTCCTTGAGTACTATATCTTCTAGCTATAGGTAAATTTATAATGGGTTAATGTCATTAGAAAACACCATTTTATCCCTATCACATGCCCAATTTGCAAGTAGATCAAATAACCTATTTCCCTCTCTATACATATTTGAGATAATGTAAAGTTATCAAATTTATGGAGCATCCAGGATTGTTGCTAAACATAATGGATTTGCCAATTTTGGAAAACTCTTTTCTTGCATGCTTCAATTATAATAAGAGAATATCCCTCGACATAAAGATGTGTGACACCCATGTTGTGTACAAGGACAAGTCTATGGAAGATATCTAGGACCTTAGCCATATTATTGGTACCATGGTTTAGGGGGGTGGCTGACCTTAGCCATATTGTATTAAGGAATACAACCTTAAACTATTGATTGTACCCTCTAAAAGCCAGTCACAATCACACTAGTCAATTTTTCTTCCTTGAGATCAAACCAAATGCTAAGGTAAATACATAAACATGAAAATGAGAAATGGAGGATTTTTTTTATATTACTTAACCAAGTCTCAATCACATTTCATCAACCATTGGAGTTATGGATTCTCTGATTGTTCCTTTAGGACAATGAGATACACAAATGCAGAGAAATAGATTTTATTGATGATAACCTTGTTACATCTTCATGGTTTTTCACACCACCTTTCTTCACATCCTTCCTCACATGGATCCCCCCTCAAAATAGACTCCACTCTCCCCAAATAACCCGACAACCACCAAATAACTATTTTTTTAACTGTTCCTAAATAGTCTAAACTGACTGTCAACAAAATAAACCAAAGATTGTTGTCAAGTAGACAAAAAAAATTATCCACTCGACAACATAACATCTAATTCCCATACTTAAAGACTTATAAAAGGTTTAAAGACAACCTTTTTATTCCAAACTAATCTATAACCCCTATATGACCCATCTAACACAATGAAGCTTTCATTAGCTCTCTATCAAACTTTACACACACAGATTTACTTCTCTAGCACACTGTCCGTACAGAAAAATCACACTTATGGAAATATCAGGGTTTTGGTAGGCTTATATTTTGTCTCTTAGGTCTTTAGGCATCATTATTAGGTTTGGCATCAAACTAAATGCCAATTCCACCATTTTAGGAGGTGGTTGCAGAATTGTGTCCAACAACATTTGAAAAGATGTAAAGTTGCACTTTGCAACTTTTACATCTTTTTACAACTTTTGCCAAGTAGGCTATTTCTTGGCTTCCTAAGGCTTATGAAACCTTCTAGGTGACTCCTAGGTGTTGAATGCCTAATATCAACTCAAAACAACTTCAAAAAGACCTTGAACAACCTCTGCTAGTATAGTATGACTTCTTCTCAATGAGGTAACCAACTAGCCTAAGACCCATCCAAAAGGACTTCTAGGTCCTCTAACCTCCTAGTTAACATTTTCATTCACTCAAACTGGTCCCCAGACCCTTATTGCATTTACAAAGCTCATTAAGAGCATGACACAACAAAATTTCAAATGGTGAGGGCCCTATGTTGTTTAGGTGCCCCTGCACCAATATACATATGTGTATACACACACACACATGTGTATATGTGTGTATATATATACACACATGTGTGTATTTGTATATATATACACATGTGTGTATATGTGTATACATGTGTGTATATACACACATGTATGTGTAAATATATGTGTATGTGTGTATATATATGTGTATGTGTATATATACACACATTTCATCAACCATTGGAGTTATGGATTCCTTGATTGTTACACACATTTGTATATATATATACACACATATACACATGTGTGTGTATATACACATATGTATATATACACACATGTCATCAACCATTGGAGTTATGGATTCCCTGATTGTTCCTTCAGGACAGTGAGATACAAAATTGCAGAGAAATAGATTTTATTGATGATAACCTTGTTACATCTTCATGGTTTTTCACACCACCTTTATTCACACCCTTCCTCACATGGATCCCCCCTCAAAATAGACTCCATTCTTCCCAAATAACCCAACAACTACCAAATAACTATTTTTTTAACTATTCCTAAACAGTCTAAACTGACTGTCAACAAAATAAACAAAATATTGTTTTCAAGTAGACAAAAAAAGTTATCCACTCGACAACATAAAATCTAATTCCCATACTTAAAGACTTATAAAAGGTTTAAAGAAAACCTTTTTATTCCAATCTAACCTATAACCCCCATATGACCCATCTAACATGGAAAGTATCTACCTAGGGCATCAAATCTTGAAGCAATCTACTAAGTCTATGTTTGTAATGGAATACAATGCTTTTACTACTAAGTCGCTATTAGAAAACTTAAATGGAATACACCAAGAAGTACCAAATGATGAATTCTCAATTGTTTTAATGGCAAAGCAATATCAGAACCATCCATTTCTAGAACTTGATTTTTCTATAGTCGTAATGATTTTTCTTATTTCTTGTCTATGCTTGGTGACATGATTTTGAACATTGTTGACATACTTAAATGGAATACACAATACCAAATGATGAATGCTCAATTGTTGTAATGGTAAAGCATCAGAACCGTCCATTTCTAAAATTTGATTTTGTATAGTCTTAATTATTTTTCTATAGTCCTAATGATTTTGAAAATTGTTGACAAAGAGTGTTTCTTTTTTTGATTATAGTATAAATTAATTTTCTATAGTCGTAATGATTTTTCTTATTTCTTATCTTTTGTCCCTTTTTGATTTCCTATGTTTGTGCTTCGTGATAGGATTTTGTCACCTTCTTTTGATGGTATATTTCATTCAGTCTACATGGAATACTATTTTGTTCACTCTTTTATTTTAGCTTCATATTTCTTTCATTTTTCATATACACAGAGACTACACATGCTGGTAAAAAAATGAGCTATTTGATTTAGGTTTACTTTTCATTATTGTAAATGATTAATATTTCTGATGGTACTCCTTGGTGTATTTCATATAAAATAATCATATAAAAATAATAAATGTAGTAACAATGGGGTGGTGCATTATTGATATATAGGCTCGATGACTCTTGTCAATGTGGTGGTGGGCAGTGTGTGTTGAAGACTTCACGGACACCGAACAACCCTGGACAACAATTTTGGTGCTGCCCAAATAGAAAAAAGGTTGCTAATGTGTATATATTTAATGTTTCTAATGTCAATACTATTCATTATAATATAAGAACTAATGTAGGCTAGGCATCACAGGGAAATAATTGATGCGGATACTTTAGTTGGGTCAATGGCAAATCCTTTGCATCTATTCGCCCATCTCCACTTATCCATGATGAAGGATTTGAGTGCAAAACATGTCAGGCTAGGGAAAATTCTGAAATTATATTTTTACAATGCCTTCTCTGTATTGTAATCGCATATCTTTGTTGTGACCATATGCAGAGATGAACTCAGGAATTAGTTAGTTTAGTATTTTCATATTGTAGCTAATATTTTAATATGGATATGACATAACTTCTCTTTGCCTCAAGTGCACATATATATGGTTTACATCTTTTTTTAGAGTAATTCTTCATGTTTATGGCTCAGGTGAGCCCCAATCTGCTATCAATCACATGATTTAACGTATAGTGTTTTCTTGCTTATTCCATTTGTTCCTTAACCGTGATTATGGACTGACTATCATTTTCAAGCTTGAGCGAGGCTTCGTACCACACATAGTTTGTAGATTTGTACACAACTTTGATTTACGAACATAAATAATGCATTGAACATAATCTAAGAATGTTGCGTGGTATGAAGTCTCACTGAAGTTTGAGCATCCTCCCTTTATTATAGTGAGGGATTGGAATGAGTTCATTTTCGATGCAAAGGAGAAAGGGGATACTCAAAGAGGAATTACACCAGAAAATGAGAGAAACATAAATGTAGATTTCACAATAGCTAAGAAACATAATTGTAGGCATCATAGTCATAATCTTTTGGAGACAACGTAATTGAGTTGTGTACCTAAGCGATGGAGAGCAACTTCTGCACCTCCAATTCCAAATTGAATACATTTGTTGGAGGACCTTATATTCATGAGCAACAAATGTAGTCAACTTGGAATCGGAGGTGCAGGAGTTGCTCTCCATCGTCTAGGTATACAACTCAATTACGTTGTCTCCAAAAAATTGAGACCATGATGCCTACAATTATGTTTCTCATTTGTTGTGTCCCAGAACCCCTTATGACCCTTTACGACCATTTACAATCCCTAATAATACATCTTAGAGGTCTTAAAATGTCATAAAGGGTCATAAGAGGCTCCTAGGAGGGGCCAGATGAGCTTCCACCTTCACGTGGTTGGCCCTATTAAGTAGAGAATGTTATACTCTTCTCGAAACAAAGAGAAGCTCAATAATTTAAGGTCTCAGTCCATAGACAAATAAAATTAGACTTACTATCCAAATTGGTACATTGATGAGAATCAATGATGGGCTGAAGTTTTTAGATTCTGAGAAGACGTATGTGCAGTGGAGGCCAAAAGGGATTTTTGTGGAGATTTTCTAAATGTGGAGATTTGCTAGAGTGACTATACATACAAGGGTTTCCAGATTGAGTACCAGTGCAAAGATGATGATTTAGTAACCTACGTTTATAAAACCTTCACAAATATCTTTATATTAGTTTATATAGTATTGAAAAAAATGAGTGGGTTGGACATTAGTGGTGGATCTATTCTCTCTTATCATTCTTCATAGTCTCTTTGGTAGTTATTCTTTCTTGTAACTCACCTTAATCGGTGTGCATATATTTGAGAGAAATCTTTTCCATGGTTTTTCCCTTTACAAGTTGTTCCACATAAATCTAGTATTTCTTGTGTTTATGTTTGCTATTATTTTTGCGTTCTTATCCTTAAAAGGTTGTAATTTCAAAGTAAGCTTGGTGGAACTAAATATGTATTGCATGTAGGAGTGAGGAAAGAAGATGTATAGCTGGAAATGGACAAGGATCTCTACCTTGTCATACGCGGTGAGAAGTATCCCCAAGAAATGGGAATGCTAAGGTGGAAATGATGGGTGGTGGAGAGTGGAAGTCCGAGAAAGCCTTTCCCAAACTCTCCCACAACCCATTCAATCCTCAAAGCATCCCCCTCTTTCTCATCGCCTGACATGTTTGTGTGAAATAATATTGGTGTGCTTAATTTGACAATATATATATATATATATATATATATATATATATATATATATATATATATATATATATATATATATATATATATATATATATATATATATATATATATATATATATATATATATATATATATATATATATATATATATATATATATATATATATATACATATATATATATATATATATATATATATATATATATATATATATATATAAAATTAAATGTTCCATCATTTTTTTTAACAACAAAGCATAGACATATCGACAAGAAAGCTATACAATTGACATTTATTCCGATGATTGTACGTCGCACTTTCGACCAACATTGGTCACAGAGGTAAATGATATAGCAGACAATTCTTCTAGGTTGAAGCAATGATTTCGACATCACCTCCATTGATAATTCAACCACTATGGATGTTGCAATTTGGACAGACATTTGATTTGTCTTAGTATCGATGAAAAAACTCTGATGATCGTTATAGTCGATTAGCCGACCAATGTGCATCTAATAATTGACTAAACCTTGTCAAAAAATAAGCTAAAATTCACCAGTGCGGATTGGAATGTGGAAAGATTCTAACATAAGAATCAAAGACATAAAGGTCAATACTTTGATGTTAGCTTACCCAATTTAATGTAGAAAAACCACGCTCGCATCAAGGCATAGATGTCAGGATGACCATAAGAATAGTTATGCAAAAACAATCAAGGATGATGCCTCAAATCTCCTAAGTGTTTCAAGAGGACAACAAGAGACACTCTAGAGTTTCAAGACCACACCCACAAGCAGAAAGAAAATAAAAACATGCCCCATGCCCCAAGTCCTCTAGCTATGCATACCAGAGAGACTTATTAGACAAGGACACTCAACGAAAATCAATAACAGTCAGCACACAAAGAAAAGATCATGACATAGCTCAAGCATTAAGTGTTGTGTTTAAAAATTTAATTGTGTTAACTGATATTGAGTTACGAGGATAAGGATCAAATGCTTGCAAGCAGGTAAGATCACATGAAAAAATTGGGTAAGACCAAACTAATAAGTGTTGAAAAAAACTTGATGTCAGGGGTTATGTTGAAAAACACAGTTGGGGTGGTGTTTAAAAACACAGATGAGGTGGTGTTTAAAAACACCATTTGTGAGGTGTCCTAAATACTAATGCATCCAAGAGACCAAAGCTAACACAGTTATGCCCCCTAGACAAAGACAAAGACCAATTCCAAACCAAGGCAACAAGGACAAGGCATGATGGAGAAAGGCTAAGTGTCAAGGATGCGTGGTAAGAAATAGGGGTGCAAAGGCCTCAAGTAGTGCCCGTTTCTAGGTTTTCATCACTTGGATTTTAAATTTTTATTTTTTTTAATTTATTTTTTTTAGGACTTTTTATAATTTTTTTGTATTTTTTCTACCAAGGCGCCTATTTCTAGGTTTTCACCAAGGCACTTTTTCTATTTTTTTTAATTTTTTGGTATTTTTGGAATATATATATTTTTTTGGAGATACATCAAAGCTCCTATTGCTAGGTTTTCACTAAGATGATCATTTTTTCAGGACATTTTCCAATTTTTAGAATTTGATGATAATATATCATTTTTTGGGATTTTTTCAGGATCAATAAGTATGTACAAAGGATGCCCCCAGAAGGAATGGGCATCATGGATAGAAATTCTTCAGGTGCAAGACATTGATAGGATCAGGGAGATGCTCTCCCTCTGCTGTAGATAATAAATAAGAACCTATCCCAAAAGCTATTGTAATGATGTAAGGTCCAAACCAATTAGGTTCAAATTTTCCCTTTTGATCTCTATGTTGTTGATTCTTAGGATTTTCACGTAGGAAAAGATCTCCCACTTGGAATTCTCTAGGGTGAACCTTTTTATTGAAGGCTTTGGACATGCACTTTTGATAAACCCTCATATGGTCAAATGATGCTTGAAATTTCTCATCTAGAAGTTCTAACTCTTGAAGTCTCATGGCGTGGTAGTCTTCATATGTAACTAGATCTTTGAGGGAAACTCTAAGTGAAGGAATGTCAACCTCTAAAGGTAACACTGCTTTAGCGCCATATGTAAGGGCAAAAGGAGTAGCCCTAGTAGGAGTATGATACTCATTCTATAGGCCCACAAAGCCAGATTTATCTATAAATGCCAATCTCTACCATTCTTACAAATTGTTCTATGTAGGATTTTAAGAATGGTTTTGTTTGATGCCTCTTCTTGACCATTTCCTTGTGGGAAGTAAATGGAAGACCAATGTTGCTTAATCTTGAATTTCTTGTAGAGTTGCTTAAGGTCTTTATTTTTGAACTGGCCTTCATTGTCAGTGATAATCTTGGAAGGTACTCTATATCGACAGATGATATGGTTTAGAATGAATAGAGAAACTATCTTGCTAGAGGCAACAGAAAGTGGGACAGCTTCTACCCATTTAGTGAAGTAATTAGTAGCAGTGATAATAAATTTGTGTCCACCTGATGAGTTGGGATGAATCTTCCCAACAATATCAAAGGCCCGATGCTAAAATGGCCAATGAGATATAGAAGGAATGAGCTCCCTACCTCGAGTATGTATCAGGTTACCATGTTTTTGACACTTTTCACATGACTTTGCAAAATCTACTGCATCAATATACATCGTAGGCCAATAGTACCCCACCCTAAGCAACCTTTGGGCCATGGTAAGACCATTGGAATGTCCCCCAAAGATGCCCTCATGGATGTCAACTAATGCTTGGTCAGATTCTTCCTTTTCTAAGAATCTAAGAAGTGTTCCATCTAGACCCCTCCTATACAAATCACCAAAGATAAGGGAATGATGAGAGGCATTTCGGGTAAGGTTTTTGCGTTCAGATCGGTTAAAGGTTTCAAGGATAATGCCATCACAAAGGTATGAGTAAATGGCACCATAATGGGATGAATCATGACCAACAAGGGTACAAATGACATGACTTTCTTAGGAGTCATAGATAGGGTGATGTAGCTCTTCCACCAAGAATTCAAATTTGGATTCATGTTCCCCTAACTGAAGGAGTGAAGCAAGTGTAGCCATAGCATTAGCTGCTTTGTTTTCTACTCTAGCGATTTGTTGAAACGTGACAAATGTGAAGTATCATTGCAAGGAATCAACCATTTTCTTATAAGGTACCAATTCCTCATTTTTTGTTTGATATTCATCATTGACTTGGTTGATTCTCAGCTATGAATCCCCATAGATGTGTAACTCTATGATTCTCCATTCTATGGCCATCTTAAGTCCATTTGTTAAAGCTTCATACTCAAAAATGTTGTTTGTACATGGGAACCATAACTTGTAAGACTTAGGAATTGTGTACCCATGAGGAGAAACAAACAACACACTAGCTCCTAAACTGTTTTGCATAAAGGATCCATCAAAGAACATCTTCCATGTTTTTTCAGTCATATACATGAGGTGTTCATCTGGGAAGTCAACTTGAATAGGTGCATTATCTTGTATTGGGAAATCAGCCAATTGATCTGCTATTGCTTTTCCTTTGATTGCTTTATGCTCAATGTACTCTATGTCAAACTCTGAAAGGATCATCATCCATTTAGCAAGTCTACCTGTGAGGGCAGACTTACCTAGTAAATACTTGAGTGGATCTATTTTTGCTATGAGGTGTATAGTGTGTGCAAGCATGTAATGTTGCAACTTTTGGGAAGCAAACACAACTGCAAGGCAATCTTTCTCAATGCTGGTGTAGTTAACCTCATATGAAACAAGAGTGCGGCTAATGTAGTATATTTCTCTTTCTTTCCCATGTTCATCAAGTTGAGCTAGTAATGCTCCAAAGGAAGATTCTATCATTGAAATGTATAGAATAAGTGGTTTCCCTGGGATAGGAGGCATTAAAATGGGAGGATTTGCCAAGTATTTCTTGATTTTATCTATGCTCTTTTGACAATCCTCATTCCAAACACATTTGACTCCTTTGTGTAAGTTCTTGTTGAAAAGTTGAGCTCTATCTGCCAACTGTGAAATGAATCTCCTTAGGGATTGAAGACGTCCTTGAAGACTCCTCATTTGACTAATGTTTCTAGGAGGTGGCATATATATGATTGCTTGGACTTTTTCACAGTCTACCTCTATTCCTTTTGTTGAAATGTTAAATCCTAGTAGTTTTCCAGAGGTGACACCAAATGCACACTTTTTAGGATTTAACCTTAGTTGAAATTGTTCCATGCGATCTAGAATGACTTCTAAATCATCTAAGTGTGTGTCTCTTTTCTTAGACTTGGCCAAGGTGTCATCCACATAATCTTCCATGTTTTTATGCATCATGTCATGAAAAATGGTTGTCATAGCTTGTTGATAGGTGGCTCCTGCATTTTTTAATCCAAAAGGCATAATGTTGCAACATAGGTACCCCATGCACAAGTGAATACATTCTTTTCTTGATCTTCAGGAGCTATCTTAATCTGATTGTATCCAAAAAACCATCCATCAAGTAATAAATATCATAACCTGCAGTCATATCCACTATCATTTCTATATTGGGAAGTGGAAAGTCATCCTTTGGGCATGCTCTATTGATATCTCTAAAATCTGTGCAAATTTGAATGGATTTGTCATGTTTGGAAACTGGTACAATGTTTGATATCCATTCAGCATAGTCAATATCTCTTATGAAACCTGCACCAAGGAGTTTCTCTAATTCAACTTTGACTAGGAGAGCTATATGAGGATGCATCTTTCTCAATTTTTGTTTAACTAGTTTGACACCCAGAGCTATGGACAAGTGATGCATGATAAGATTAGTGTCCAACCCTAGCATATTTGAATAAGTCCATGTAAAGGTGATCTTCTTTTTCTATAAGAACTTAGTGTAAGCTTCTTTTTCTTGTGGTGACAAGGACTGAGCCAAGTGCACTATCTATGGAGTCTCATCTGTACCCAAATTGACTGTTTGTGTTGGTTTGATAAGCACTGAAGATCTATCTTGAAAGTAGCTAGGGAGATGGTCAAGTACCTCATCCTTAGGCCCCTTAGAGAGGTTTTCACCCTTGGATACATCATTTATTTTTACTTTTTTTTGTTCTAACACCGCCACACAGTGGTTTTCACCATCATAACTCTTATTCTTTTGATTTTATTTTCTTTTTATTTTGTGACTAAGGTACTTGATGTCTGGCTTTGTCATGTTGGTAGTCGGTTCACTGGTGGAAGAGACTATGGGTTCAATGGCATTCAAGTAACATGTTATCTCATAATCATTTTGGAACATTAAGAGCTCAAGTTCTTGATAGTGTTGGGACCAATCAATGAGGTTAGGATGAACAAGATGTAAGTCAATGACTGGTTCAAGGTTGTGAATATGAATGATATCATCTCTATTGATAGAAGAGTCAGAGTCCATCAAGTATCCTTCTAAGCTACCCAAATCAGGATTCATCCTAAAGGCTTTGAGAAGGAATCCCATTCATACTCATATGAACTTGTTTCTGAACTTCGACTAGGATGTTTACACCATGAAGGTTTGGGACATCTTGATGTGGAAGTTTTAATGTCATCAAGGGTAACACCTTCTCTTTCCATCAAACAAACAAGATTATTTCATTGGCGCTCTCTAATAGGATCTTCTACATCTGATTCATCTTTTTCTAAGCTTGCAACTGTCTCATGAGTGACTGGACTATCTGAATCTCCCCAAAGGAGATTAGTGGAAGGGACCCAATCTTCACACATATCATGCTGATTTGTCAAATTAGGTATGTATTTTGGTTCATCTTCACTATCTGACTCATCAAGGATAGGAGTAGCATTCTTGTTGCAATTCACAAATCCTAGGCCAACCATCTTCTTAGACTTGCATCCAAAAAGATCATGATCAAGGGGTTCAGCTCTAGCATCCAATCTGTGACTAAGAGGGCCATGTATAGGATAGCCCATCTATTTGACAAAAGTATACCCTCTTTTATAAGCCTTAGGAGAGGGAGAGAAGTTCTCATTGTGCATGTATGTCTCTTCTCTATAAATCCAATCTTTAACAACCACCTCTTCGTTCTCATCTTGAATAGGCACTGAGGACTCCAAAAATGTGCCAAATAAAGTCATAGCTAAAGAGGAAGGTCTCATTTCTTTTGAAGGCTTTCCATAAGACCTAGGTGAAACTGCTAGTGCTGTGAGGGAGTTGAATTGATAACCCCCCATGCCAAGGTCTTATGACTTGAACTTGTCTTTACATTTAGATAAAGTTGCATTGAAGTCTTCTGCTTCTCTATTGAGGGGACATGAGAACTCACTGAAATTGAGTTAATAGATAAAGTGTTATCCCCAGGTATATAAATCTTTGTTTCATTGTAGGGGAACTTAACACACTGATGATCGATAGAAGGCACTGCTTGCATATCATGAATCCACAGTCTACCAAGTAAGATATTGTATGCAAGGGGGCCAGTGTCAACTATTTGGAACACAACATCTTTCTCAATAGGGCCAATCCTAACAAGAAGGACGACCAACCCCTTGGAACTTCTTTCTGCCTCATCATAGGCTTTGATAGTTATCTTTTTTCTAGTATCTATGACTTGTTCAGAATAACCTAACATCTTCAAAATACTTAAGGAACAAATATTAAGCCCAACACCTCCATCTATCACCATGCACCTAACATGGGTTTTGTGAATCATGACCTCAATATGAAGAGCAAGATTGTGTGGGTGGCTCAAATCTTTATCATCATTCTTTGAAAAGGTAAGGTAATGAGGGCTAGCAATATGGTTAACCATGTTATGGAATTGATCAATGTCTAAGTTGTTGCGGACATTTTCTGCACGCAAAGAATCCTCAATGGCTAACTTGTGTCTCAGGGACAACTCTAAAAGCCCAAAGATTGAAATTTGAGCTAGGATTCTTTGCAACTGATCAACAAGATTATAGCTCAACTTAGGATTGACTACTGGTTTTGAGGTGACATTCTTGGATGCCACTTTCTTTGGTTTATTTGGTTGAATTGAACTGGGTCCTCTAATGAAAATGTGACCTTGACTTTGTGTGACAACATTGAGAGTTTGAGATGACACTCTAGAGTTAGAACTCCTTAGCACCAGGACGAGTTCTTCATTAAAGATAGGAGGAGAGTCCATGTCTAGATCATAACCATAGGGACCTTTATTCCTCATCATGTTGACATTTCCTTCTACAACTTCAAGCATGTTGACAACATTCTCTGCAACTATGTAAGTGTAATTGACCTTAGCCTTGCCATTCTTAGGTTTAGAGGTTTCCCCTTTCTCATACTTGGGCAAAGGTTCTTTGAATTCCTTATGATCAGTGTTGGTGTTCAATCCATCTACCTTAAGTTTTCCATTCTCAATGAGATCTTGGATGATATATTTAAGTTTATAGCGGTTTTCAATATCATGTCCAATGCCATTGTGAAACTTACAAAAGGCTTTCTCATCCCATTAATGTGGCTTAACATCAGGTATATAATACTTTGCAGGGTCTTGAGGATGCACAAGGTTGTTGGAAATGAGTGTTTTTAAGACATCCTCATATGAATCACCAAGTTTTGAAAACTGACACCTCTCTTTCTTAGGATTATCTTGATATCTTGGCTTGTGTTCTTGTTGATTAGATGCATTGAGTTTCATGGCTTGAACAACACTAGACAAGTGGAGAATAGCTTGATCTTTGGGTTGAGAGGAGTCCACAACTCCATCATTGACCACTTTTTTGTTCCTATTCCATTGTGAGTTCTTTCCTTTATCCTTGTTAGAGTTGTTATTTTGACCATTGTTGTTGTTTTTGTTTCCATGTCTGCTCAAAATTCCTTGTTCTCTCAAAATATCCTCAATCCTACATGAGGTTTCAACCATGGTGTCAAAGGAATCAAAAACCATCTTCCTAAATTCATACCACATTTCAGGAACCAAGTTTCTAACAAGGATGTCAATCTTCTCATTTTCAAGGATGGTCCTAGAGTAGTGAGAGCATTGTTGTCTCCACCTTTGCAAGAAAGTGACAAAGGATTCCCCTTGATTTTTCTTTAAGTTTCATAAGTCCATCATGGTGATAGATCTTGAAAGGTTGTATGTAAAGTGTTGGAAAAATCTATGGATGAACTCTTTGAAAGTATTAATAGGGGGAGCTCTGTTGGTGAACCATTCCATCGCTTGACCCTTAAGACTCCTTGGGAACAATCTCATGAGGTACGAGTCATGTTGATATAACTCAAAACTCATGATATATAATTGGCGCATGTGATCATGTGGATCTCCATTACCATCATACTTGTTGTATTGAGGGATCTCAACCTTTCTAGGAAAATCTTTCATTCTCACACTCTTGTCAAAATGATTAGGACAAATTGAGTCAAGTGAGAATGAACTCTTGGGTGCCAACATCTTCTCAATCATACTCTTGAGTTGTTTGATCTCTTCTTGAGATGGACCTTTCTTCTTAATCTTCTTGTCCACATCAAAGTTGTAGGAGACTCTAGTGACCTTGTTGACTAAACTCTCTAGGAACTTGTCTTTGTTTTTCTCTAAGTATCTCTCCACATACTACTGGAAGAGTGGTTCTTGTTGTATCTTCATGAAGTCTTGGGAGTTGAGGTCAAAATTCAAGATACTACCCCCATATTGTGAACCATGGTGAGCATGTTGTGAAGGTTGTCTTGAGTTCCTAAAATCTCCTATAATGATCATGTTGTGAAGCCCTTCTTCCTCTAGGGCTAGGAGATTGTGAAGGTGTTCTTGAACATCTTCCACTTTTTGGAGTTTTAGGAGGGGTCAATGGAGGAGAGTTGTTTCCACCACCAATAGGCATGCTGTTAAATTGATCATTAAGTTGTTGGGCCAAGAGTCTATCTTTCTCTTCCTGGAAGGCTCTCTTTTTTATCTCCAACAAGGCTTGTCTCTCTGACTCCAAGAGTCTAAACTTCTCTTCCTTTTCAGCTTGTTCATCTAGGAAGGCTTTTCTTTCACGTTCAATTATCTTAAGTCTTTCACTCGTGTATCTTGAAGTTGTTTTGAGTAGTGAACTTGGTCTTGAATGTCTAAACAAGTTATTGGTGTATGTTGCATTCACACAAGTGTCATAGGGTTCATCATCTTGGTTTTCAAGTTGTGATTTTTCTTCTTGATAGGCTTGCCTCTTCTCTCTTTCATCCCTTTGGTGTGCATCCAAATATCTAGTTGAGATAAGGGGTGAGACTGGTCAATTTTCATGAGAGGAATTGAAAAATGAAATGGTATCTCTATGTTTTTCAAATATGTCATCAAGGCATTTATCCATTCCTTCCCTCTCTCATTGAGTCATTGTGTAACTCATATCCATATCTAAGTGAGAAGATGCTAAGGGTGCAATCAACTCACTAAGGTTACTCTTGGGATCAAACCAAACTTACGAGTTGTTCCTGGGTGATTGATCAAATACAGGTTCTTTTCCCTTACATTTTTTTGGTGAGTTTGAACTAAGGGTAATTGGTCAAAGACTAATTGAGGTCACTTTCATTGATTTAATTGATATCTTGTTGTAACCTACATGAAAGAAAAGGTACTAGGTGATAGGATGACCCTAAGCAACATTGGTACCAAACTAGGATAGTAAAAGCAATCACTTGTCCATAAGAGAGGTGATAAGATAGAATTTTGCAAGAGGCATAAACCAACACTGCCACAGAGGTTCCCACTCAACGGGTGAATGCCCTAACACATATGGATTAGGAGGATGATTTACCCAAGTTATATTGATTGAATTTGAATTTGTATGGAAGTGAATGGACAAGAGATTACTAAAACTCTCCAAGCATGTTATCAAAGGATCCAAAGGTTGATATTTTCAACAAGGATGATTTCTAGCTCACCGATTCCAAGCAAGGTCACTCATGAAATCAAAGATTACTAGTTCAAGAGGTCAAAACACAGGAATCCAAGGTGTAAATAGGCTTCTAACAATGAGGTAAGTGACCTGATCTGACCTAGATCGATCGACAAAGACTGGAAATGACATGATAGAAAATCAAGCAAGTTGTAAAAAGCTAGTTTTTTTGACTTGGGAACTCAGTTTTTGTTCATTTTAATTGATCAACGAGATGCATTAACAAATTTTTATCATTAATTAGGCACACAAGATAGTAATTAGGGAGTTTAAGCAAACAATTGTCTTCAAACAATGAGCAAGGGATAAAACAACCTTGTACATAAACAAGAATAGTGACGTAGTATTCTACTCCCTAAGGACTCTACTTGTGTATGTTCTCAAAATGTTTTT
Source organism: Chamaecyparis obtusa (assembly GCA_027943335.1). Lineage (NCBI taxonomy): Eukaryota > Viridiplantae > Streptophyta > Pinopsida > Cupressales > Cupressaceae > Chamaecyparis > Chamaecyparis obtusa. The sequence goes on along the minus strand of BSBK01010608.1, from coordinate 9,760 downwards.
CAGTCATGCACATAGTCCTAGAAAAGAAAAAGTTGGTTACACTATGGTTCGTAGTAATGGTCAACTATGCAACTCTTGCAATCTCAAGTGGGTGAACTCCAATCCAGGTGCACCAGGGTTTTGACACATTCCAAAAATTTAATCAATCAAAGATGCTGAGGAGATCTGACAGCCCAACAAGAAACCACACCTGTGGAGATTTCTTCCACAAAAATATTTATATAGTGGTTGTTGCTACCATGATAAGAATGGCTAATATCACTTGAGGTTTCATCCATGTGGTTTACCCAATAAAGGGAGTGTCCACTACGGTTAACCCTCTCTAACAAGAAAGACTCACAATATGGACCACATGGGGACTTAGCTTGGATTTAAGGGTTCTAAGTTTTTGATGTGCCCAAAAGGGAATAGAGCATACTCCTCTAGCCTCTTCACCTCACCAAAACATAGAAAGCAAATTAATTGACACGCTAAGTTAAAATCACCTCACCAAGGTTTGTATGCCAACAAAAATGACTATCGATCTCTCTAAATGAGACCAAGAGAGAACGTACCATCAAGTGTTGAAGACTAAACCAAGTAGGACAATGAGATGATAACAAGTCCTTCCCTACCTACAAGGGGTTCTATCGTCAAGAAGAGCTTCGCATGTAAGACAAATGAATGAAGCCCACTCTCTCAAGAACACCAAAAATAGTGTTCATAGGGCCTAATTAATATGTGAAACATACATGCAAGAAAGAAAATCTAGATTCATTCTTTCCTTTAGAGAAAAAATTGAAAATGTGATCTATGAAAGCAAGAAACACTCAAGTCAAACACATGAGAGGTTCATTTTTATTTCCAAAATATAAATGTTATAGAGATGCAACAAAATACCTCAAGTCCAAAGTAATGTGCTTAGTAGATTTTACCTTATTTTTATTTTTATTGAGCTTTTCTATGCAAGCAAGCCATGAACTCTCCAACAAGCAAGACAAACAAACAAACAAACAAGATATGCAACATATATTCAACTTATGCAAACCCTAGGATTACTCTGAAAATCAATTGTTAGGAGAAATAATAACCAGTAAATAATCCAAATGACAACTCATATCATGCATTGAACCATGTGAAAAATAAGTGCAAGCTAATAATTAAATGCCCCTTTTTTTATTTTTTTATTTTAATTTTTGACCTAGTCAACAAGATTGGACCTATACAACATGAATTCAGATCCAAAACCCTAAATGCAGAAAAGAGACCCCTATTAAAATACAAAGAGCTTTCCAAAAATGTAAAATTTTTAGAAAAATCTCATCATTTGTGCCCTAGAGACCCATTTTACCAAAATAGACCAATTTTTGTAAATCGACTATTTGAGCTATGATATTGCTTCCAAATTTAAAGAAGAAATAATGGACCCTTGTAGAATTTAAATAAATTTTTAAAAATGTTAAAATTTCAAAAAAATATGCTGATTTGTGCTGAAAATTAATTTTTTATGAAAAATAAAGAAAAAAATATAAAAAATTCAAAATACCTCAAAAAAATTTGAATTTTTTACTAAAGCTTCTCTGATATGTCGCCAACCTGAAAAACATTTTTTAGACCAAAAATCCAACCCGTTTGGGAGATATGATCAAATCTTTGAAAATCTAGGGTTTTAGTCTCCAAGCAAATCTGCACAAGGGGGTTAGCTCCAAAAATAACCAAAACCAGCATGTAAAGGTGGGTTGCACCACGGTGGGTGCTAACATATTGACACACTTCTATGAGTTATTATATCCAAGATTTCTCAAGAATGAAGTCTCAAATGGCGACTCATAGCTCTCTATTCATGGAGTGCAAGGGTTTATAATGGAGGCGATCAGTTTAGACCTAGTTTGTGCCCATGTAAGTACACCATAAAATAAGAGATTCAAAGAGTAAAAGGAAGAGTGCTAGCATACATGATCATCAAGTATGCATGAAAATGAAAATAGAAGCTATTCTATATGATAACAATGCATGAAAGAAAACTAATCTATGAAAGGAAATACGCATGCAAGATTATTCCATGAAATGAAATATGAACCTAATCTAATATGCAAGTGCAAGACTAATCTAAATGGATTTCCATGGAGGCATGAGAGAAGAAGACAAGAAAAGAGAAGTTTCAATGTTCAAGCTCAAGTGCTCAAACTCTCCTCCAAAATTGCTCTCCAAACCTGCAACATAAAAATAACATAAAATCTGGATCTCTAAATTCTAGATGCCTAAAATCTGGATCTCTAAAACCTGGATCTACAAAATCTCCATGCTTGGATGCCTGGAACTTGGATGCCTAAAATGAGAAGGAGAGGGCTCCTTTTAAACAACAATGAATGGTAGAGATTAAGAGGCAAAATCTAAGAGTGGAGAAAAATTCTCCTTTTGACTTTGGTGCACAAGATTCTCAAGAGGCAAAATCAATGGACATGGTTAAGAGCCAAAAAGATGTGTGGAAGAGATTAAGAGGCAAAAAGAGATTCCACTCATCTTGGAAAGTGTGCATTCAATGTGTGGGGAAAAAGTCTTTTTATTTTTATTTTTATTTTATTATTTATTTATTATTTTTAGCAAAGTGGTTTCCATTATTTAATTAAAATATTTTTTATTTATTTAAAAGAGATTTGTTCTTTTAATTAAATGTGGCTTAGGATGAAGTGATTTTATTATTTAATTAAAAGATTTTTTTATTTATTTAAAAAGGGATTTTTATTTAATTAAAAGGGAGCATGTTCTCTTAATTTAATAAAACTTAGGATAAAATGATCAAACCTTAGGAAATTTTGAAATATTTGAATTAATTATGATTTGATCAAGGAAATTGATTTGAATTGAAAATATTGCAAGGCATTGATTCAAGAAATTGATAAGTTGGTTCCATCATTTGATAAATTGAAGAATGGGGGCCCATAGTCTAGGGGACCATTTTAGGGTGCATACACCTTCTTCTTCAACAGTTTTTTTGTCATCCTCAGTTTTTCCCTTTTGTTCCATGATTTCACACATTCTTACTGATTGTGCTTCTTGTTTTCTTTTCAGTGTTTTCACCTGATCAACTAGGTTCTTGTTCTTTTCAGAGAGTTCTGATATGATAGCATCAAATTAATTAGACATGTTTCCCTCTGATAGTTCTTCAAGTTCCGTAACTTTATCTTGAGTATCTTTCAACTGATGTGCTAGCTCTTTCCTTTTTTTGATTGAATGTTTCAACTTTCTACTCAATTCTTCACTTTTCTCATTGGCCATCTTTAGCTCCTTTTCCATACTGTCAATTATCCTTTTGTACTTGTAGCTTTCCATCTTTCTAGATCTTTCCTCTCAAGTGACTAAACTCCTCAATAAGAGACTATGCTCTAATACCAATTGTTGGATTAGGTGTGGAAAGGTAATGACGCAAGGGAGGATAGGAAAAGGGGCCAACGACACACCCTAACTAGGTCCACCTTATAGAGATCACACGCGGAAGCAACAAACACACAAGTGAGAGAGAGAAAGTAGATATCTTTCATATATTCATTCAATTTGATTTATACATGTCAGGCTGTAAGGCCTTCCCAGTTTAGGCTAGATATTACAATTCAAGTATAGAAGTCCTCCAACATGCGAGGATCTAAAACAATCTTCAAAATTCTAGCTTATGTCTTCTAACAAAACTAACCCCAAAACTACAACCAAAGATTACATTATATACAAGAGGCTACCAAACAAGTCGGCCTTAAGATCCACCATCAACGAAAGGAATGACTAGATCTAGGTCCACACGCTTCCCAATGATAGATTCCAACATTAAATCTATGACCATAATTAATTGCAAGAGTCGGCCTCAATAAGAAACTAAAATAAACAAGTCAATAAACAAGGATAACTGAGCGCCAGACAAGCATCACTGAGCGCCAGGGAATTAACCGAGCACCAGAGAGATAACCGATGAACTTAGTAAACAAAGGAAACTGAGCAACATTGAACCAACTCAGTCAAAGTAGGAACTGAGCAACACAGGAAAACACAAACATGTTTTTGGTGACATATGATTACCAAGGACCTGAGATGATCCTACATTAGGTAAGTACTGAGAGGGGGGGTGAATTAGTACTTCAAAATACTTTTAAACTTATTTAAACTTTCTTCACATTCATTTACTGATTCCTTATCATTTGCATGCATCACATGAAATAAATAAAACATGTAATAATTCAACACATAACACAATATTTTGGTATCACAGAAATCCTTGTTAGAGGATAAAAATTGGTGTGGGGATGACACCCAAAAGACTTCACTACTACAGAATAAAGTTTTCTCAGTTAGAGCTATAATTCTTATCTATTTCTGATAGCTTACCCTGTTAAAAGTATTAACTCAGTTAAGATTCTAAATACTGCTAGGTCTACTTTGTTAAGAGATTTCACAACTCTAATCTAAGAATTATACCTAGTTAAAGGATTTATAATTAAGATCTGCTAGGATGTACTGGGTTAAGAGACTTATACAATTTTGATTACTCTTTAATCCATAATAATAAAATGTTTGTCAAACATGCATCAACATATATTATTCAGACTCTATGTGCTCATTAACTCTTTACTTCATACTATGTATCCTTCACACTAACAATTCAATACTCATTAAATCTCAATCTTTAACTGTTCTTCAAAGCTTTTGTTGGTGTAATTAAATATTCACTAATTACACTTTACTTAAGTTTACTTAGGATAATGCATTTCCATATTAGTTGTCATTGTGACACCTAGGAGTTTGCATTTCATTTTAGCACATGGTTAGGAGAATTTCCACTTTAGGTGTGATAGTTGTCATCACATACCTCTTGTGAGATCCACCTTTAGTGCTCTTATCACATTATCATCCTCTCATTGTTGCACATGTTGCGCATACTTTGATGTACAATGGAGGATGATCCACCTTTAGTGGACATGTGATTCCACCTTGTGTGGGTGATATCTTATCATCTCCTTATCATGTAGTCTTATTGAATTGCCTATATATTCAGACACTCTTATTTTGTAATCAATTCAATTGGCTATAATCAATTATTTGATCATTTTGCCTATCTCTCTTGTGCTATCTCTTGAGCTTCTAGATCTTGGCATTTATTCTTTGCCTTAGGAAAATTCTTACATGGTATCAGAGCGATATCAAAATTCTTACATGGTATTAGAGCCATAGGAGTTTCATTGTATAGCCTATTTTGAGAGATTTTTATTGCAGGTCAAAATTGGAGCTTGCTAGTGCAAATTAGAGGTTGGCATCATATTGAGGAGGTTCAAATACCCCTAAATCAAATTTTGTTTCATCCAAATCAGACATCTAAAGCCAAATCTAGAGCCATTTGAACTTTCAAGGTTCGGCAGCAGCGATTCAGAAAAAATAATTTTAGAGGCAATTTTCAAACAACAATATCTCAGTCATCTCGAGTCCTTTTTTTGAGCAAGTTTTTTTGTTTTGGGGTAGAATTTCATGATCTACACAATGGTGCAGGTGATTTCTGATCTCTGTTTCTGATATTTTCTGAAAATTGAAAATTTTGATTTTTACAACTTTAGAGGCTTCGTTTGGGCTCATATGGACACATTTTCAAGTGCTATTTTTTTTTTTAAAGTTCATGATTTTTTATCTACTTTCCAGATCTAGTATCAGTTTGGAAAAATTCTGAGTAGACATAGTACTTTTAGAATTTGGTCTATTTTGGCCTATTTTTGGCACTTGTAATTTGTTAGATCCTTGAGAGATCTTGTCTCTTATTTTTTTGAGTCTACTATAGCTTCATATTTTTTGTTGTAAGCATCAAAATTAGAAGCCCACTTTGATCAATTTTGACAAGTGGCAATTGTACATGCACTAGCTATAAAGTGCCAAAATCATCTATTTTGGGGGGATTCTTTGGTTCATTGCATTTTGGGGGGTGCATTAATTTTTTTTATCTCATTATTTCATGTGAGAATTACATCATGGATGGTTTAATTAATTTGACAAGATGGAACTATAAGAAATGGAGTGAATTGGTTCTTGCTCATCTTAGTGAGCATAACCTATTGTCCTATTTGTATAAGTATAGACCTAAAAATCCTTCTTACAATTGTGACTCTTACTCAGAAGTTGTTAAGGTTATCTATTTGAATATGGATATGGATGTTATGGATTCCCTTGATGACTACAAAGATGAAAAAATGAATATTCCTGATCTTTGGAATGTTCTTTGGGAAATGTATGGAGATCCACATATTCCTTCACTTCCAAAATGTCCAAAACCTCCAGTTGCAGCTCCTTCTCCTCCTACTAAGGTCACATCTCTTGATGATGCATGTCTTCCTATAGCCATTGGATCTTTTGATTCAACACAACAAGATATTCCTTGTCTTCCAGTTATAGTTCCATGGGATGCCTACTTGACAGACATTACAGGTTTGTTTTTGGAGTCCTACATTTCAAATTTGGGAGACTTCATTGATGACATTCATCTTCTCTTTGTTGAAGATGATCCTTCTTCAGTTGTTTTGAGGGAGTATGTTGACCCTCATCTTCATTCTCCACTTGATCCTTCTTTTGAGATTGACATGATTGTGGATCCTTTGATACAATATTTGGAGGAGGTCTCTTTAACTTCAGAGAAGACATTTGAGTCTTTGGAGATTGGTTTTCATGAGTTTCAAATTTCACTTGAGATGTCACATTGTATGGTTCAAGTTGATCATACTCATGTGTTGGACATTCCTATTCAATTTCCTAAGACATCATACATTTTGAGGATTCTTCCTAGAGATTGGGGAGGATTCATTGATACACCTATGGACTTGTTTCTTCCTAAGGGGAGGAACATCATTCATTTTTCTTGGTGCAGTTTCTACATTGATCCAGGTGCATCTATCATGGGTGTACATTCTACATTGAGGGCGGGCTTTCTTTCTTCTCTTCCTACTTCATTTGAGGAGGCATCTTTGTCTTTGGAGTTTGATCCAAATTCTTACATGGATCAGTTATCATTGGTTCCTTGTTTTTCACCTTCTTCTATTAGGATTTCTCCTGATTGGTTCGTGGCATCTTCATCAACCAAGGAAATGGTGACACTTGGGCATACTTCAGAAACATCATACTTCATTTGGATTCCCCTTCCTACTTCCTATCCACAATGGGAAGCCTTCTTACATCTATACTTAGTGTATCTTCTTCCTAAGAGGAGAAATGTTGTTTGTAGGCATTGGACTATGTTTTGTCTTCAAGCACTTACCATCCTTGGAGGAGATTACTCATTATGGGGGGGATATCATGTCTCCTTGTTTCCTTCCATTGGGGGGATTTTTTATTGTATATGCATGATGTATGTCATAATTGGGGGGTCTTGATTACTCCATCCATGCATGCATCTTGTATTCATCTCTCTTTTTGGGGGAGGGTTTTTCCCATGAGGTTTTCCCTCTTTCTCCACTTTATGAGAGATTGCATTGTTCTTATTGTACATGGGTACCTAACATGGCCTAGTAGTCAGGACCCATCTTTCATTGTGAGCTTAAGTGCATTCCCCTAAGTTTCACTTAAGGGGGGGTGTTGGTGTAATTAAATATTCACTAATTACACTTTACTTAAGTTTACTTAGGATAATGCATTTGCATATTAGTTGTCATTGTGACACCTAGGAATTTGCATTTCATTTTAGCACATGGTTAGGAGAATTTCCACTTTAGGTGTGATAGTTTTCATCACATAACTCTTGTGAGATCCACCTTGAGTGCTCTTATCACATTATCATCCTCTCATTGTTGCACATGTTGCACATACTTTGATGTACAATGGAGGATGATCCACCTTTGGTGGACATGTGATTCCACCTTGTGTGGGTGATATCTTATCATCTCCTTATCATGTAGTCTTATTGAATTGCCTATATATTTGGACACTCCTACTTTGTAATCAATTCAATTGGCTATAATCAATTATTTGATCATTTTGCCTATCTCTCTTGTGCTATCTCTTGAGCTTCTAGATCTTGGCATTTATTCTTTGCCTTAGGCAAATTCTTACAGCTTTGTTACTTGGTAGCTTCTCTTCTTATTCCTTTATGAACTCTCCTCTTGCATTCATACATGCCACCATAACCATTCATGCATGCATATAGATCTTCATACTCTGATTTTCTTATATACAATTTTGAAGCTGTGATAGAAGTTCTATAATTGTCATTTCAAGTGGTGTGGGTATTGGGTACACTTCCAATGCATATTTCATCCTTAATTACCATTAGCTAATCTCACCTTGTAATCATGTGTAATCATTATATTTCAATCTCCAATATTTTGTTATATGATCTCCTCGAGATTGGTAAACTTTTTTATGTTCGGTGTCCAAGTTCAATTTACTTAGAATTCTTCTGGTGTCAACCTGTTTTGCTCGGTAACATGTTTTCCTTAACTTGGTAACTGCCTTCTCTTCTCAGTTTGGTGCTTGGTATAACTATTATTCTTAGTGCTTAGTTCTACCTCACTCGATGCTTGTACTTGCTTCTTCTTTACCAAAATTCCTTGTCTACTTATTTCTTTACCGAATGTCTTTCTCTTCCTTACCGACTTATCTTTTCTCCTTACCGAATGACTTTGACATAAAATATAACTTCCCCATAACTAATGACAAAAAAATTAACTCTTAGGAGTATCAAATCATTCTAGTGAGCCAACTTGGAGAGCCTTATACTAATTGCTCGTGATCTAAAGTTCAAACCCTTATATTTTTTTCGTGGAAGATACTGGCTTAAAAAAATAATAGTAGACACTTGAAACATTTCAAATTATAAATCCTGAACTACACAACCAAAGGGTTTAATGCATAAAAATATGGAGAAAAATACTAGCTCATAGTCATAAGGAAATGCATGATTTCATTACATGGACCTTTTCTTCAGCCATTCAATCATGAGTATGTACTCAAACTTCATCCAAATGACTTTTTTACCATGTACACATCTACCAAGGTGATTGCATGATGTAACCAAACCAAAAAATCAAGTGTTTTGGTACATATCATAATTTTAGACTGATATACTACCATTTGATGAACCTCCAAATGGCCTTCTATGTCTCTAACTAGTTTGACATGGCATGATGCTCTCATATATATCTCATCATACATCAGTGAACTAACATTGTTACTCTAGAATATGCATTATTTGATTCACCAATGATGATAGCACATGCTACATTTATCAAACTTAATAACAACACATATTGTCAGACAAAGGTTGACATCAATGACAACACATATTTCTAACAAGATTAACTAAGTTTCCTTATAGTAAATTTATAAACAATATACAATTATCTTTGCACCCATTATGTTCATAATTTCATAATTTTATGATATATGTGACATTGAACTCCATTGGATGATTTTCATTGCTTTGACTATAATATAAATGGAGCAAGTATGCATGATGTGTAAATTGAGTGTATAAATACAAGGCTATTTTTCCACCTAAATTTGTCATGTAGGTTATTTTCTCATAGGTTATTACAATAGAGATGACACTTTAAGGTATCCTTGATAACCTCTTGAACTCAATTTGAAAGCCAATGCACCTCACTTTCACTTGTGCTTTTGGATTTGAATTGGTGGTAATTACAGACTCTACATACTAAAGAAAACCTATCTATCTATCTATCTCTCTATCCATCTGTATGTATGTATGTATGTTTGGTTGTCTGTCTGTTTGTATGTGTTTCTATCTTTCTCTCCATCTATATAT
>BSBK01010607.1:0-212573 GCA_027943335.1 Chamaecyparis obtusa | reverse complement strand
TATATATATATATATATATATATATATGTATGTATATATATATGTATATGTATATATATATATATACGTATATATATATGTATATGTATGTATATATATATATATATATGTATATATATATACGTATATATATATATATATATATATACATATATATATACATATATATATATATATATGTATATATATGTATGTATTTATATGTATATATATGTATGTATATATATATATATATATATATATGTATATATATATATATACACATATATACATATATACATATATACATAAAATATTATAAACTATGTGTTTTTCTTGCAATTATAATAGTATCTTTAACATGTTTAAATGATGATTATTAAATAAAAATAATAATAAAGTAAAATAAGGCTCATTTTGGTAAAACTAGTTATCTAGGAGATTTAAACCTGAGACCTCCTAGAAGTTAAGCTATTTTGTTTCCATTGGGCTATGTGAGTTATTTGAGTATTCTTATGCTTCTTTTCTAGTTATGGTCTTCTTTTGAAGGAAAAGATAATTAAAAATAAAATCTTTTAAAGTTGTTTACGACCCGATTGATTAATTTTTAACCAACTCTAGTAGTTGGAGTAGTTGGTTCCCATAATGAAACTCCTCTAACCATATAGTTTTCATTTAATTATTGGAGTATGGGGAGTTTGAGAGGGGATAAAATATTAGAGAAAATTGGGAGTTTTTCTGGAAGTATAGTTTTGGGGTTTTCTTTTGTAAATTGTAATCATCATTATAGTTTTGTAAGGGTGTTTTGGAGATTCTCAGAGAAGAGAGAAGGAATTGTTCTCAGGAGGATTGAAGAAGATTATCCTAGAAGGCAATCAAGACTCAAAGCTTGGAAGGTTGTTGTGGTGTGCTCAAACCTTGGAAGGGATTCTCTGCAGGACTCCAAGTAGGATTTGGAACCAGGAAAAATCACCTTCTTTCCTGTAGGCTTGTGTGTGTATTTTTTATGAAATATATAATGTATTCATGTGTGTTTTAAATCTACTATGGTTCTATGAATAATTATATTTTTATTTAGTTATTAAAAGTTATTGCATATGGGAAGTGTTTATGAATATGTCTGTGAGATTTCTGATTCAAATTCCTTCTTGAAAGCCTTTTTATTGTTATTATGAATGTATTTTGGTGTATTTGTCTATATAAATGTGACTTAGGAAATTTTAGAGAATTTTAGGGAAGGTTAGGAATGATTAGGAAGGTTTTTAGTGATTTTTTCCTACCTATGTCATATGCAAATTTATGTTTACATTTCTTAGTTTTAATCTTTTGTTTGTGTTTTAAATTGAATGGTGTGTTGAGAAATTTTTTTGGATGTGGTACTGAGGAACCTAAACCAGGTATTCCTCATGGGACCTTTCCCAGACACTCTCCACACTTTACATTTTCATTTTCGGGTAATTTTGAGCCTTTTTGTGATAGTTCTCATATGAGAAAACACCCCTGAACCTGTTTACTCATATAATTATGGGTGTATACTCATATGGGAGGTTATTTTTACTAGTATGGCCCTATTAGAATAATTTTATGGGCCTTATGGGGTCCTAAGGGGTCCAGTTTGGTCATTTTGGGCTTGGTTTTTGGCTTATGTGACCTGCATTTGTGCTCATGAGTTTGGTCTACAACTTTTCTCACCTATGAATGTCAATTCCATGTTTAGGGTGTGTTTTATTATTTAATTTAAGATGTCTTTTTTATAGAATCCTTTCTATGATTCCTATTATGCAAATGGATAAGGTTAGGACTCATCCCGAGGGCCTGCATACGTAGGAGAGTACCCTAAACCTATGAATTGAACATGTGAAGTATTTCCTTGTTAAGGATGTGTCATAATTTTGTGTATAAGGTTATTTTTACTTAAGATTCTTTCCATGAAGTTATTTTTACATGTGTTAAGGCTAGGACTCACCCTGAGGGCCTGAGAGCACATGAGAGTTCCCTAGACCTATAAAATAGACCATTGGATGTGTAATCTTGTATCTTTGGCTTTTGATGGGGTAGGGGACTAGGTACCCTAGGTGAGTGCCTCATCATAGGTTTTGGAACCCAAAGTGGTTTCTAGATGATCCTATGGGTGAGTTTTTAATAAAGTGATAACCTTAAAAATTAACTTGGGAAGGGGGGATTTAAAAGATAATGAAAGAAAATATAATAATACCACACAGATCTGTTGGAGTATCGAGACCATAGATAAATTCCAAGGTAGTATCCCTATTCATAAAGTGGGGACCAGGGTTACATGGTTTCCAGGGAGGATCCCAATACACAGGTTATGTGATGGCACTCACTTAGGTGGTATCCTAGAACCTTGACCTCGGTGTTGTAGTATGGTGATGTTTTGTATGCTTTAATTTTACTCTTTTGAGTTTTTTTTCTTGGTTTCTTGGGCTTTAGATTTCCTTAAGGTCTTGATATTACCTTGGTTCTATCTCCTAGTACGGGGGTTGGAACTTTACCAATTTCACATGGTTGGGTGACAAAACTCTTTCAAGGTATTGTTCATGGTTCATGTCTTGTTTTGGACTCAGATGTATTTAGTGGTGAAGATTTCCTTGGTTGTATCATGTATCTCTATCTTTTGTATTTGAAATGTTAATATGTATGTGTAAGCCCTTGGGAAACTTGATGTAATTATCTCTTTGTATGCCTTTGGGCCATGTGAAGTAATTGTATTTGGAAAGGGTAGTTTCAGGAATGTCAAAAGGGGATTGTATATTGGTAAATCAATAAAGGATTATAGTTAGGTATTTCCTATCCTATCTCTCTTGTGAGTATTGAAATGTAATTGAAAGTAATGATTACCAAAATGCATGTTTAATTATGTTTTGTACAAAGTAATGGTTCTATACAAACCTTTGTAATTGTAATTGGAAATTGTAAGAAAGAAGTTATGTATTTGGGAAGGGTAGTTTCAAGAATGTCAAAAGGGGATTGTATATTGGTAAATCAATAAATGATTATAGTTAGGTATTTCCTATCCTATCTCTCTTGTGAGTATTGAAATTTAATTGAAAGTAATTGAAATGTGAAGTAATTGTAATTGGAAATTGTAAGAAAGAAGTTATGTATTTGGGAAGGGTAGTTTCAAGAATGTCAAAAGGGGATTGTATATTGGTAAATCAATAAAGGATTATAGTTCGGTATTTCCTATCCTATCTCTCTTGTGATGAGTATTAAAATGTAATTGAAAGTAATGATTACTAAAATGCATGTTTAATTATGTTTTGTACAAAGTAATGGTTCTATACAAACCTTTGTAATACAAAGTACTGACGGATATAAACTTATAAAGGGAAACTTTTTTTAATATGTGGTATGGTGAAAAGCTATGTTAAGGGTAGAAGGGTACCTCCGGGTGAAAATAATAATGGAAAGGAACACACAGTGTTACTGAAAATAGTATAAGGATGTAATTTCATATCTAATTCTCTTAAATGTATATTCCTATGTGTATGATGAGAGGTTATTAAGACTACATTTAAATATCAATCCTTAACTAGATGCTTACAATGTCATAGATGATAATTTTGTGGTAGTTAGACTTGTGACAGAAATGATTCAGTGAATGGTTTATGATTGTAAGAAATTAAGGTTAAATACTTTACCCTATCTCTATTCGAATCATTGAAATGGAAAATGGAAAGTAAGAGGTTTAAATGGAAAGCTTATTATGTTTTGTAAGTGCAAATGAGTTATGTGTAGATAAGGTTAAGGGGAAAACAAATGAAAGAGGAAAGGATAAACATATTTAGTGTATGAGATAAGTGATGTGTTTCTATTTCATTTCTAAAAGTGAATGTTATGTAAATTAGGTAAAGGAAATGAACTCAATTAGTTCATTAACGGAATGCAAATGGTTTTAATATTGGTGAAAGAATAAATAAGGGAACCTTTAAGGAAATGTTTATTTGTAGATATAATCATTGAGATGTTAGTAATGTTAAAAAAAGAAATTATTAGTTGTAATTTTGGTACTTAAGACCTATTCCTTATGGGTTCCCTGGCGGGGGTGCTACAACTTGAATCTAGATACTTAAGATAGTGCATGTATCATATCTAAATTCAATATCCTATTGTATTATTGTATATTAACTATATGATAGTTTTTTCCTTCATTCAAGAAAATCTCTTAATTTCTATAACATGTGATAACAAATGAACTTTCTAAAACCTTAATATCAATTGTAGGTTGATCCTAAATCTTTTATGAAATAACTATTCTTCATGTGTGTGATCCATGTAAGGTGACAAGTATACTTTATATCCTCACACATATCTTACATCAACTTATCTATAGTTACACTTAAAAAATAAGTCACTATTGCATTGAAAATGCACTTGAATAGTGCAAATTATTTAATTAGTGTAACTATTTCTCAACGCTAACATAAATGGTAAATAAAATTATTCTTGTTAGCATTTCAAGATATATATCCAAATTATTTTATACCCAACCTAATCATTTAACATATTTTACAGCTCCAAATGTGAGGAATCAAACAAGGCTATGCCCAAGTAAGTTTAAAGGACTTTATGGCAATTTTTGGAAGTAACATTTAGTTAGTATTTTGCTATGCCTTTCACGAGGGGGTACTATGTAAGTGGCTAAAATAAGAAATCTACACAATAATAGAGTTTTGGTATTAAATATATAAAATATTTATTTAGGCTTTCTTTGAATCCCCTAAGACTTTCAAATTTAATAGAAACAAATTGCAAAATAGTATGAAAACTCTCTAACTTATATTGATTTTCTATTAAAAAAATACATAGTCATTACAAGTTATCAACAAACTCAAACATAAGTTGTAATCATATACAAAAGGAAACACATAAAATACAACTTCGCTCAAATAAATTTTTCACATAGAGATGCCCTTTATAATGATATGGATTGTTTTTACATTGACATGTAATTATAAGGGAGGAAATGTGACCATGACAAAGGAGAACTATGTTCCTTTGAGAGCCAATTTCACAAAATACATTCAGGTATCTCCTTCTAGTTAAAAAAGTGGAAATATCTAATTATGAATGAATAAATGAAGTTTTTTATTATAAAAATAAAAAGAGCATATGATAGAGAGTTTTTGGTCTGGATTTGAGTGTCTCAACCAGAGACGACATTGTGGCCAAGAATGAGAGTGTGGTGCATTGGCGTTTGTAAAAAATGTTGTAGTTTCAGATTGATGGTGAACAAAGTGATTTTTATCAAAATTCATCTCTTTGACAACCTAGATCCAATAGTGAGGTTCATTTGTCTCAAAAGACCATCTAAACTCATATGAAAGCCCATTCCAAAAAATCCTTGTGACCCATTTTTCACAAACCTCAAATCTTCCAACAACTTATCATGACAACAAACTCATGATCCTCATATTTGTAATAGATCTTGAAAATGTGTTTCATACCTTATAAAGTTCTAAAATTTCCATGCATATATCCATGGCTTGAACTTTGCACCTTGTCCACTTAAGTTAGTGTTATAACTCAAAAATAACCATGAAATATTTGATACCACTTGTAAGGAAATGAGGCTTCAAAATCAATTACATTTAATCCATTTCACACATAATCTATGAAAGAAAAGCATGCAAACAAGCTTACATAATAACCATTATGCATAGATTAAATTGACAAGCCACAAGATAACATAATATATACCTTAGGAAAACTTTCATGAGGAAAAATCCCAGGCTCCAAAAGTATCCATACTTCATCATATTATTCATCCATAAAGAAATGAAACATCAAGCCTCTCTCATGCATCCCATGTTTGTTGAAGAATGAATCCACAAATCTCGTGTCATGCTTCAAATATGCATTTCTTAAAGAGATTTAATAATGAAAACCTAATCAACCAACCAACCTTAAGCATTAAAATTGTTCTTTCTTTTATAGAATCAAGTTCACACAAATACAACCAAGTGTGCAAAAAATAAAAAAGAATGTGTGAAGTTTTGTGAGTCATTTCCTTGAAGTTCTGTAAGTTGTGCAAGACAAACATAGACATGTTTTCAATAAAAAGAAAGATCTAATTATATTATTTAGATTAGTTATAAAAGATAGATTTATACAAGGTCAATTTAGATCTTGAAAAACATAATTAAATTTACATATTAAAACTATTGTACATAAATCAAATTCCAATAATACACATGAAAAACTAAAATTATCTATATCTCTATTAATTTAAACATATTTTTAATGCTGATCTAAACATATTCTTTTAAATAATAATAAAAAATTATACAAAACATTATTTCATCCATACAACCTCAAAGAAACCCCCTAAATAGTTGGGCTTACTAGAAAAGAGTTTATACAATGGATGGATCATCCCCATGGATAAACCCTTCACAAAATCCAATGTAGATGGACAATATTTCAAGTGCATTCCAAGAACAGTTTCTCTCCTCTTGGCATTTTAGTTCTCTTAATCTTCTACTACGTGCAAGAAAAAAAGCAATAGAATGTCTGAAATGATAGGTTGATTCAAATTTGGCATCATAACGTTGAATGGTTTGAGACTTCTTGTAATGATAAATCCAAGAAAACATAGACATATTTGCCATCTTGATTGAAGCAAAGAGAAACAGAGCAAGACAAGAAAACCTTGGGAATAATGGTGTTGCCTTTGTTTTCTTCTCTCCAATGTTAAAAAAACACCAACGCCATGATTATGCCATCCACACTCATGGACTTGTGTCAAATCAAAAAAGAATCCCCATTTGGGTCATACACACAAACAAACTGTTAACAGATATATTTAGAAATGTAAGCACGGGCTCTACAGAATCCAACATTAACAATGGCGGTTGGTGTACAGCTTTCATTTGCTGGCCACGTTCTCATGCATAAAGAGCATGCAACCACATGCAACTGCATGCTTCAAAACTTTCAAACAATCCATTATTAATCTAATCCATCCAAAGATAGTCTTAAAGAGCATGCAACCACATGCAAGAACTCATTAATCTAATCCATGCACAGATAATCTTATCCATGTATAAAGTGTGCAAACACATGCAAGAACCCATTAATCTATTCCATGCAAAGCTACTGTTATCTGGGGGCCACTGCCAGGTGCCAGTCTATCAATAGGGCCTTGCCAGCTTTACCACATTTAATAGATTTCTTTATTTTATTGTAAGTACAAAGGAAAGGCACATGCTCTTTCTGACCTCCTGCTGCAATCTTGATGTGTGTAGTACGAGATTCTGCATCTGTTATTCACATTTGTTAGGTATTGTTATTGTTATGCTGAAATTTTACTGTTTTCTTTTCTATTCTTTGAGACCTCCAGTTGGATGCACTTTCTCTCTCAGTTTGACCCAAAACAAGAAAACCCCATGAAAAGTTCTTTTTGCTTGCCTTCTGTTTGCCAGCTGGGTTCTGTACCCTTTTTCTGAAACTCTCAGAACAAGTGACAGTCCTTTGACGGTGCCTTCTGCTCTGCCCTACAGAAAGCTTCAGTCATGCGCTCTTCCCATTGCAATTCTCAAACCAAAACCAAAAGTTGTTTTTTATGGGATAAATGCTCTTGATTCTAGTTATAGGCCAGTGGAGTTATATTGTCAATATGAACAAAACAATCACATCTCAGTAGAGGTGTTAATACTGTGGTTATAATGGTTTATTTTAAAGGGACAGTATTTTGATTTTGTTGTTATTAATATCAAAAATATTTCAGTATAGGTTTGAATCTTGTTGACAAGAATATGATCTGTTATAAATGGAGGTCGCATTGTGAATATGAACAAAACAATAGCATCTCAGTATAGATTTGAATCTTGCTGATAAGAATCACAATGTAACTATGTAACCATCATATTTTGTTGACAGGAAAAAAATAAAGAAGCATTATTTAAAGATTTGATCAGTCATAAAGGAAGATCTCATTGTCAATGGGAATAAAATGATGACATCTCAGAATATATTTGAATCTTATCCATAAGATCACAATGTAATGATTTTCATGTTATATGGAGAAAGAAAACATAAAAAGGTGTCATTTGGATATTTGATCAGTCATAAAAGAAGATCCCATGATCAATATGGACAAAACAATAGCATCTATGTAGATATTTGAATCTTGTTGACAAGAATCACAACTTAACTATTTATTCATCATATTATGTTGACAAACAAAAATTAAAAAATGTTATTTGACATTTGATCAGTCAGAAAGAGTGATCTCATCGTCAATATGAACAAAGAATAACATCTCAGTAGAAATTTGAATCTTGTTGAGAAGAATGAGAAACAGAACAATCTTACCATCATATTATGTTGACAAAGAAAGACAAAAAAAGTTATTTGGACATTTGATAAACTATAAAGAAAGATCATATCGTCAATATGAACAAAACAATAACATCTCAATTGAAATTTGAATCTTATTAACAAAAACTACAAATTTAATTATCAAATTTGAATCTTGTTAACAAAAACCATTATCACATTATATTATAAAAAAAATTAAATGTTATTTGACCATTAAAATTTGAATCTTGTTGACAAAAACCATAACTTATAATTAAAGTTGTAAAAAAAATTATTTGAACATTCGAGGATTAAGTACAATATTTAGGTTGGATTGTATTTGGAATTGATTTAGTGCTACTTTGCTGTCTCTGACCATAGTGGGTTTCCGTATTAATATGTTAGTGGAAACTGCAAAACAGTTTGGTGTCAGAAATATGATTTAAAGGCCTTTCCCATTGTGATTGTTATTGCATGGGGCAGTTTCGTTGGAAGCCAGCCAGGTTTTACGGTTATTTGGTGCAGTTATGATTTTAATGCCAGTAAAGTATCCGAGGGCCTTTTCCTCTTTAGTGGAGGGAAAGGGTTTGAGATGAGCATCCTTTAGTAGATATGATGTTGCAGAGATGGATGCTTTTACAAGATTTGCCAAATCCATGAAATCATTGAACAATTCTTTGCAACTTTTCAACTCTTGTTGAGGGCAGCATTTAAACAAATCCCTGTCACTTAATTAATAATAATTAACAGCAATAATCACTTATGTTGAATGATAGCTTTTAAGGTTTAAGGGATTTTTTTGGGTTGTCAAAAAGCATTTGGAAAGTATGGAGGTTATCAAACTTTAGTTTTGAGGGGATCCCAATGGTTGTAGTGCATTATATTTATGAATTATAATTTTTTTTTAAGGTTGTTATTATTCATCAAAGTTTATATGTTTGATTTGTGGAGAAGTTTAGGATTTATTTCCTAAAAAATTATACTCAAATGTGAATGTTACGTATAATTCAAGTAATTAAGATTCAAGATTTGAAGGCACACATCCAAGATTTAGTTTCTCCAATTCATTCCAAGGAAATATTCTTCATTGAGGCAAGCTTCTCTCCCATGATGGCCACGTAGATTAATTCTCAATCAAGCAAGAAGATCCTTCCTTCAATCTGCATTCTTCTCTCCTTCATTGCAAGCGATTATCAAGTATATTTACATTGAAGATCTTGGAGTGGATTGTTAGAATAACAATGTTTGAAACAACTGAGAGGGGGGGTGAATCAGTTGTTAACAATCTTATTAAACTTAACACCAAATATAATCTTATGCGCAACAGAATGAAAAACCACATCACATCATTGAACACAAGTGACGCCAAGATTTGTTCTCAAGGAAAACCCTGTTAAGGGAAAAACCTCGGTGGGAATGATACCCACAAATATCTGCACTATATGAATGAAAACCTGTTAGGATTTCTAGCCTTGTTAGGAGTTTATTAATACAATAGGCAGTTCCCTGTTAAAGGATAGACCCTATTAGGAGTCTCAAACCCTGTTAGGGGTATTAAAATTGGCCACAAGCCCAAATACAATCAGAAGGTTGCTTCCACCTTCAATCCTTTACTAAATATGCTTCATCATACCTAAATTGCTTGTTAGGATAATCCAATCCTTGTGCCCAAATGCACAACCTTCTGCCTTGTTAGAAGTAGATCTCGCATCCTTCAATCTCTCATATTACCATCACAATCCACACACAATATCAAGGAAGAAACCCTTCCTTATATACAAGTTACAAATAATAATTCATCTAGAGGTCCGCCATTATAGGACCTCATTACATAACAAACAATTATATTATCCAAGTCGATGACACACACATCATCCCTAATCATGTTATAATAATTATAGTTCACCCAAGGTTGGCTCCATTAATAATCCAATCATAAATCATCATCTACATGTTACTCTTCCTGGTTGGCTCCCAAATACTTCCATGATAGAAAACATACCACCTATGACATCAGCAATCAATTGAACATGTTGTGATCACAATGTATCTTCTTCATGATGTCCTCTAACATTTCCCAGGTGCCCATACCAAAATTCATCATCGCACAATAGTTATGTTCCAAACACTCCAACTAGATCTATGAAAACTCTTAGTATTTTTTCCTACAACCACTCTTTACTAAAAAAAACATATCTTTGTCCAATGATCATATAAAAATCTATGACCATAGTAATAAGCTCTATACACATCTTGAAACATATATCTAAGCCCTAAAGAGCTAATAAATCGTACGGATTCCATACCACTCTCTACAATATGCCTATCTGCATTGTCCTACAATTCCTAGTCTTCATAACTGAATATATGTTGACATCAATGAAAAAAATATTGAATGAAAACAATTCCAACATGGAGTTCATATATTCATGTATTTATGAGGGCATACTTGATTCCAATTATACAAATCAAGGTCAACTCCTTTATTGCAAGCATATTCAAGCATCTTCATGGGTATGAGCAATTTCTACATCTGCCCATGAGGGTTTATGCATCGTTAATCAAATACTTATCTTTTTACATCCTTTCCTTTATGCAACTTCCTTTCATTTTCAAGGTTGATTCCTAAATGGGTGTTTGACCAAGTAAAATCCCTTTTACCCAACCTTTTACCCATTTTTACATGTGCAAGCACAAGCTACAAAGCTATCAAGACTTTTTTGGGAAAATCAAGAAAAGTAAGAGTATCCTTGAAAGTTTCAAGAAAAAAATACAAGGTGCAGAATGACTCAATCATTCTATAGATAAGTATAGATTGGATCATCCATTATATGTACCCGCAAAAACAAGCTTAGATTTGACTGGTAAATAGGTTTCAATCTTGGGATCTCAGAATAATTATTACAGGTATTTTCAATATTTCATATGTTTGTTATTTAGATATGAAGTAGCATATTTCTTATTTTATTTATATATGCATATAAATCTTTCCTAATCTTTACTTCTTTCCTTATTATCATTCCCATTTAAAAATCACATATTTAATGAAGGATCACTATCCCATTTAGCACTTAGATCACCACTTGTGCCTATTGGGACATCTTTCTTTTGAATGTGCAATATTTAAAAGGAGAGGTGATCTCTCCCTACTTCCATTTCTTTATTTATCATAGTGTACAAGGGATGGGAGAATGGGGGAAGGGAGAGAAGGGAAAGAGTGAGAGAGTGGGAGGGGGAAGGGAGAGTGGGTAATGTGGGAGAGAGGGAGAAGATAGATGGGGAAAGGGAGAGGGGGGAAGGGATAGGAGGAGAGAGAGAGAGAGAGAGAGAGAGAGGTGGAAATAAATAAAGATGTGAGAGAGCTAGGAAATAAATAAAGACGTGAGAGAGCTAGATAGGGAAAGAGAGGGGTGACATATATGGACAAGGATAGAGAGAGAGGTGGATAATGAGATATGGTTAGATAGGTTGATAGGGAGGAAGGGGTAGAGAGAGAGAGTGGGGGGAGGGGGTGATTTTACTAGATGCATATTAAAAATAGTTATACTAGAGGGAAATTATTGTTTCCATCTACTTCATTGCTTTGCCAATCATTAATATGATTACCATTGTCCCTTAAAAGACATCTATAAGTATGATCAGAAAGATGATTGAATCGCTTTGATTTGTGATTTGTTTCATCTTGTTTTCAAAATTATTTTATTTTATAGTGGTGATATATACTTATTCCATGTCTTCTATGTTCACTTAATATGTATATTTTAGTGCAGGTCCAAAACCACATTGTGTTTTCCAACATTATTTTATTTTTTCTTACTTTGGAAAGGTAATTTATTCACAATGATAAAAAAATAATTACTCCATTTATTCTATTTTGAGTTAAAATATCTTCAATATCTTCACTTAAAATGTAAACTTAAAGTATATTCAAAGAAACATCATGTTTTCCAAAATGTTTTTTGTCTTTGAAAGGACTTTTATTGTTAGTTGTGATATATAAAAATTCCATGTTTTGTACTTCCATGTTCTTTCAAATGAGGCATCTAAAACTTCTTAGTGATTTGGGATTTTCTCTTCTTTGGTACTTTCAACCAATGTTTGTAAATGCATCTACATATTCATCCCTCTAAAGTAATCTAAGAATGATAGTAATGGATGACCTTCCAACTTAGCTACCAATTGATCATCAATGGTTTTAGCTCCTCTAGAATAAGGGGCATCCACACAATCAGTAGTACTACAATAGAAAATAAACAATATAAATTGGGAAATAAATGAGAATACTAAATTATAGCTTCCTATTTTTTGGTGAAATTTTACTTTCAACTAATCGATAAAATTGGTTTCCTTTTCTTCAATTTGTATGATAGTTAAAAAAGAATTTCATAAAAATCCAATGTGCATTAGACAACATGACCTGTATGAGTCATTCATAACACATACAATTTTGCATCACCTTTTCTTAGATTTGTTATTATATTTAACACTATGATTTATAACATGACATATTAGCTACAAATCAACACAATTGTCCTTAACATGATGTATTGGCAACAAATATATGTGACCATTCTACTAATGTTGGTATGAACAACCATTTTTAATTGATTATACTCATTTCTTTCCACATCATAATGTTCATTTCTGATTGTAGTCAACAAAATTTTGTTTTAGCTAATCGAAAACACATACACATCATGTTTTGTAATTTTATGTGCAATAGATTTGTTGTGAATACATCATGTTATGAACCACTGTGTGGATTTCTTGCCAAAAAGTCATGTTATGAACTACTATGTTAACTATAATAAAAAATCCAAGAAAATAAAATTGATGACAAATTGTATGTGTTATGAACCACACATACATGTCATGTTGTCTAATTTTAAGCGTTGTGAATTTGTTGCCAACATATCGTGCTATGAAGAAAAATGATTTTGGAGATAAATGTTTGTATTATGGATCGGATTAGAGTTTAGGGTTACAATTATGATTATGGTTATCTAGTAAGGGTTTACATCATGATTAGTATTACAGTTAAGGTTAAAGTTTTTTGGAGTTAAGATTTAGGGTTAGTATTACAAATCATGGTATAAAATTAGAATTATTGTTTAGGGTTTAGGATTCTAGGATTAGGTTTTAGGGTTTATGGATAGTGTTAGGATTTGGATTACAATTAGGGTTAGGATTATGATAATTATTATGGTTAAGGTAAAGGTTTCAATAATGGTTAGTATTATTGTTAGATTTGGTATTTAGGATTAGGGTTAGCATTAGGCCGGTTTAGGGTTGAGGAATAAGATTATCATTAGAGTTAGGATTTACATTATGGTTACTATTTTGGTTAGAGTTAGGATTTTGATTAGTATCTAGATTAGGATTATGGTTTAGGGTTTAGGATTGAAATTATCATTAGGGATAGATTATACATCATGGTTAGATTTAAGGTTTTAATTAGGATTAGAGTTTAGAGTTAAAGATTATGATCCAAGAAAAGGAAACTAATTTTTTTGATCAATTGAAAGTCAAAGGTGTTTCGGAACTCATGAAAGTTGAGGGTGCCTCAAAATTAAAGGTTAGCTATTATAACCTAAACCTATTTAGGTAAAAGAGGTATGCACGCCTCAATATGATTTGATTTTAAATATGACATTCTAAGTTGAGGTGCACATCATGTTTTAAACCTACACAAATTTAGTTCATGGTTGGTAAGATGTAATTTTCCTGCTCATTTGATGCTATCTCAAATTAAAGGTTGGATATGATAACCTTCCTATTTTATATTATCACTTTTTAGATATTTGATTGTATCATACATGTGGAAGTGTTGGAATACAAACATGTCATGCTTTCTTTATTGGATGTGCTATTCATTATACATTTGTGGGTGGTGCTAAACAAAAATTTATGTGTAATTTGGATATAGTTCTACTATTTTTTGTAATATTTTAAATCTTTTTCTATGTGTAGACTAGATCATCTTTAAATTACAATCCATCTACATAAACAGGTCGTGTTGTCAAACATTTAGACATTGTGAACAATCTAAAAAAATATAACACCTTCTATTCAAATGTAATTCAAATTATTAATACCTCATGAAATAACTTAGATTGATTAATTATTTATTGATATGTGTTCGGATTCTTTATTTACAATTTTTCTTACAAGGAATTTTACATCCATGTAAATATAGCATGTTCTCTAAGCATTTTCTATAGCCCCCTTTCACCTAAATATGATATCTTCAACTAAAAAGTGGCTAAAGAAAATATGTTTTGTAAGCCCTAGTTGCCAACACATGTTACCATGGTAGATTTATTACATTAAGATTCCACGTAAAAATAATTGTCCTATAAACTATACTATCCTAATCACAACCCTCTCGACCCTCAAAATTGAATATATTGTTAAGCTACATGCATTATCATATCATTTAGGCCCCATTTATTTGCGGGAAGATGACGGGAATTGGAAGTGGATAATCAAGTTTTGACCTGAATCTGCTATTTGGAACGCTAATTTTGAAAACCTAAATATACCACGAAAACCCAAATATACCACCAAAATGGGCGGCACCATCTTCCCACCCAATAGATGGAATTCAAATTTATATTCTGGTTTTGGGCAATTATTAACCCCATTTTATATTTTCGTCGGGTCTGTGGTCTTCTCGGATTCATTTTTGGGGTTTTTGCCTTCCCACGTTTGCATTTTTACGAGGGTTGCTATGATCTGAGGAAGATATCTCTACTGAGGAAATCAGTGCTTGCGGGTTGTTTTAGGAGTTGACTGATTGGGTTTTGTTTTAGGAACTGTGACTGACGTTATTGGGTTTATTCGGGGTACGTTTGTTTAAGCATTGCATTCATTTTATCTTGTAAATGTTTTAGCTGGACAATTTTTATGAGTTCTGCACTCTGTAGTTGGTAAGTTGAATATGGGTTAAGCCCATTTAAAAGCTTTCTGATACCCACTTGTTCTTTCAGTTTTATTTTTGAATGTTGCATGTATATGTTGTCACGGTTCTTGAAACAAACCTAGAGATTGATATGTTGTCTAGCTAGCTCGGGACTTAGGGGATTTTTCTCAATTGAGTTGAGATATCATCATTCTTTTTTATTCTTATTACCCTCGTTTGGCTCTAGTTTATATTTTGTGGTTCTTAGTCTTGTTGTTGGAGGGTTTCAAAATGGTTAACTACTTGCAATGGGTATGGCTTGTAATGAAACTTTCGAAAGCCCTTTTAACAAATAATTTTATGCTATAAAGAATTCCATGAATGACCATCTATGACTAGCCCTATAGATTTGACTTATTTTCAACAACCCTTAATAGGGGTTTTTATGTGAGTTGCTTATTGTGAAGATCAATCTCTAGATTACGGGCCGGTTCCATTTATATACCTCATAAAACTATTGACTTCTACTTGGGAAAAGGGAAGAAGGAAAACCCAAAAATAAAATCTATCATCAGAGATTATTCACCAAATGTGTGAGAAGCTTACTCAACTGCTCAAACTCACAATACATTCTAATGAAAGAAACTTTTTGCTCACAACTCAAAATATTACATTCAATACAGATCATGGAGGCAACAACGATTTCTTGAAAGAAAACCAATGATTTTCTCAACTACAACCTATTAGTTTCAACTAAACACAACCCTTATTCTGCATTAAAAATAAATCTCCTTGCTGCAATACTGTTGATAGTCTTTGGTGATTGACTCCACCTATTGTGCAACTTTAAGTGGTACTTTCAAAGTGTTTAACAATCAATGAATGTGTGTAGTAAGAGCATGGTACTAAGTGGACCCAATGTAGTAAAATACCAATTTTGTGGCTGGCAGATCATTTGTGGTATCCACAGGGGAATCGCTTTCCCATTTACCAAATATATTGTTCAACTAGGTCTACGACACTATCCACCATTAGTTTACAACCCTATCCACCGTTGGTTTCAATCTAGTGACCTCCAATATGGAGTACATATGCCTTCACCATCAGGCCCCCTCAAGAAGTACATAATTTGATACCCTTCAGCATTAAGTAGTTGAAAATAATCTCATGTGTGTACAAAATCGATACATAGCAACAGTTCTCGGTGAATTCTGAGTGATGCTAATTTGAAGACCTTGACAAATAGAGATTTGACATTACATGTGTCAACTAAGTATTGAAACCAACTTGTAAACAATCTTCTTGAATAAGTACAAACCTAAGTAGTAAAGAAGAGAAGTAGAATCCTTTGCTTCTAATGTCAAATATACTTTAATAGCCTTTGATTTCAAGCAGTACACCTAAATATTAGCAAGTAGGGAATGTAGTATACTACTTCATAAGGTAATTGTTCAAAAACTAAGGTGGTGTACTTAAGGTAATGTTGTAACAGTTTCCAAACTCAACAGGAATTCCTAAAACAAATCTTGGTCATATGCTCTATAATAGAAGCCACCAAATTTTATTAAGCATTGAGAATGCAGATGGATAGAAACTCTTTATCTATCTATTCTCGTTAATTTTAAATGGACTGGTAACAACATTTTGATAGACTATAAAAATTGAAACTTGAAACAAAATAGATTCAAATTTTTAATTGCACTTATTGAACATCTAAGATTGTAGGTGGATGGTAAATCCCTAACTGATCTATTTAGTTTTGATCCCATAATAGTACTTTGGCAGACTAGAGAAATGATATCAATTTATTCACAACCTTGAGACCAAAAGGTCCAAAATAATTTATACGACCACAATGACACTGATGCAGGAGCATCCTGGGTGTAAGAGCAATCTTGCATCACCCAAAAATATTTCTGTTTTTGTATTCAATAAGGGCTATTTTGTGCAGAGCTGCTATTTATGGAAAGTTACTATTTTTGGTAATTTTCGTATGTGCTCAGAATGATCTTATTTCTTTCTTGGAGGTTCATTTTGGTCATATAAGTCTGCCAGTAAAGTTTCATTGCCAGATCAAGTGTATATTGGAAGATATTGAAGATTTTCGGTATTGGCAGCAGGGTACAGAAACTTTGAACTCAGTTTTGAAGGCTTTAGAGACCCGAATGAGGTTGAAAATTTGGGTGACGGGCACTTGCACTGGTCAAGCCTGTAGAGCGCTTCGTGGCATTTCCGAAATGGGGTTATAAAGCCGAGCGGGTCAACGGGTGATGACTTATGGTCTTCGGAAGTTGGACCACCTGAAATGGCGGAAAATAATTTTCTTCAAAATTTCTGTTCGGGTTTCAAAGGTTATCTTGAGCCGACTATGATGTAATAAAATGTAAAATAAAATAATGCTAAGTTTGGTCGGCCTTATTGGCTAAAATTCTGGAACCTTCCCAGGCGGTGGAAAATTGCCTATATAAGGAAGGCTGTATTACTGTCTTAGGCAGTTCAGAATAGTTCTGGGTAGTAGATCTGGGTAATAGTTCGAGGCTTTGTCCTACAGAATATTGTAAGGGAATGCCCATGTGGCTTTGCATATTGTAATTCTGAAAGTTTGTAATTCCACAATTGTGGAGATAATAAGAAGCCAATTTTCTGTTCTTGCATATTGTTGTTGTTTCTCTATTTCTGTTATGTGTTTGTGGTATTAAGGGGAGCACCCTTCATCAAGTGGTATCAGAGCAGGAGTTCTTGAGTGTGTAAACAGATCGCCGACTGTGAGGCAGTTTGCACCAGGACCGTGGCTAGGGTTTCAGCGCGCATCGCGAAAATGCCTCCACGAAGGGAACGTGGCGGAAGAGCTGGTGTTGTAACACCTGAGGTTAGAGAGCTGCAGAGACAAGTGCGAGCATTGCAAGAAGAGATTCACAGAGGAATGAATCTTAATGTCAGAGACGAAAGCGAGGATGAAGCCGAAGAAGAATATCAAGAAGGAGAAGCTGAAATTGTGAACCAGGAGGAAGAAAGACTTTTTCGAGCGATTTCCAAGATTGGGAAAAGACCTAAGATTGAGGTTCCTACATTTTTTGGAAATCTTAACCCAGAGGAATTGATCGACTGGATCAATGAATGTGAAGAATATTTTGAGTATGAAGATGTTGAGGATCCTGATAGGGTCAAATTTGCGAAGGCCAGACTAAAAGATCATGCGAAGATATGGTGGCAAGAGATTCAGTTGGAGCGAAATAGAAGGGGAAAGGAGAAAATCACGAGATGGGATCGGATGGTGGATAAATTGAAGCGACAGTTCATTCCTGTTGATTATGAGCTTGACCTACTGAAGAAAATGCAGAGTTTGAAGCAAGCAGGGAGATCTGTTCAGGAGTATACAGAGGAGTTCTATCGACTCCTCATCAGAACAGGCCATGCCGAAGCTGATAAGGAGAAAGTTGCCCGATACCTTAATGGGTTAAGGCCAAGCATTCAGGAGGAGCTGAATCTGGTTTGAATGAATAGTATTGAAGAGGCATACCAGTTTGCCCTAAAAGTAGAGGAAAAAACTGAACAAGAAGTTTGAGAGCAGACAAAACGGAAGAGGTCGCGGTGGACGATCTAGTGGACGGTCATATGGTGGCCGAAATGAAGATCCGAAAAAGAAGGATGAGGGCAGTAGCAGTCAAAATCAGCGAGGAAATAATTCCAATCGCTTCCAGGATCAGAATAATAGAGATTAGAGAGGAAGAGGAAGAGGACAAGGATCTGGAAGAGGTGGCTTCCGTGGAACATGTTTTCACTGTGGAGAAGAAGGTCACAGGGCATTTGAATGTCCTCAGCGCCAAGGAAGAACAGATAGGAGAAATGAAGGCCAGGCCAGAGTTGCACATGTAGATGAAGATGCCAGATCATCAAATTCTGAAGATGCTGAAAGAGGAGAAACGTTGATTAACAGAATAGTCCTGTTGAGTGGTGAGAATGAACCTGAGCAAAGGAGGAGCATGTTTCGTACTAGATGCAAGTGTGAGGGTAAATGTTGTGATGTGATTATTGATAGTGGAAGCACTGACAATTTGGTGTCAGAAGAGATGGTGACAAAGTTGAAGCTCAAGAGACAGAAACACCCACATCCATATCGGATTGCCTGGGTACAGGATGACCACAAGGTCATGGTCAATGAACAATGCCTAGTGAAGTTCAAGATTGGCGGATACCAAGATAAGGTATTGTGTGATATCATATCTATGGATGTATGCCATATGTTGTTGGGTAGACCATGGCAGTTTGACAGATGTGCTGTACATGATGGTCGTGCGAATACCTATTCCCTGACAAAGGATGGAGTGCGACATAAGCTAAAACCATTGAAGGAGACTGAAGAAAAGGTATGTGGTACTGCAAGGATAACTTTTGTTGATGGAAGAAATTTCCTAGATGGTATGAGGCATGAGCATGTATGTTTTGCTTTAATTCCAAAAGCTGGTAAAGAGGAAGTAGAAGATGTTCCTGTAGAAGTTGCAGATTTGTTGAATGAGTTTCAGGATATTGTATCTGATAACATGCCTGATGGATTACCACCAGTCAGGAAGATCAGTCATCAAATGGATTTGATCCCAGGAGCGAGTTTTCCGAATAAGGCAGCACACAGAATGACACCTGCAGAAAGTGAGGAGTTGAACAGACAAGTACATGAACTGCTACAGAAAGGATTGATCCGTGAGAGTCTGAGTCCCTGTGCTGTACCAGCGGTATTAGCACCAAAGAAGAATGGAGAATGGAGGATGTGTACAGATTCCAGAGCAATAAACAAGATCACAATCAAGTACAGGTTTCCATTGCCACGAATGGATGATATTATGGATTGTTTGAGTGGAGCTGTGTATTTTTCAAAGATAGATCTAAAAAGTGGATATCATCAGATTCGGATCAGAGAAGGAGATGAATGGAAGACTGCCTTCAAGACAAAGGAAGGACTATATGAGTGGTTAGTCATGCCTTTTGGGCTAACCAATGCGCCGAGCACTTTCATGCGGCTCATGAACGAGGTTCTGAAAGAATTTTTGGGTAAGTTTGTCATTGTTTACCTAGATGATATTTTGATCTTTAGTAAGACATTGGATGAGCATATGATACATATTCGTATGGTATTTGAGAAGTTGAGAGATGAGAAATTGTTGATTAATTTGAAGAAGTGCAGTTTTGTGAAGAAAGAGTTAGTGTATTTGGGATTTGTAGTTTCAGCAGAAGGTCTAAAAATGGACCCAGAGAAGGTACAGGCTATCCTTGAATGGCCTACTCCAAGGAGTGCTACTGAGGTAAGATCTTTTCATGGTTTGGCTAGCTTTTACAGAAAGTTTATCCAAAATTTTAGCAGTATTTGTGGACCCTTGACTGAAACAATGAGAGGGGATAGAAAAGAATTTAAGTGGACTAATGGGGCAGAAAGGAGTTTTCAATTATTGAAACAAAAAGTTACAGAACAACCTGTTTTAGCACTTCCAGATTTCAATAAGGTGTTTCAAGTAGATTGTGATGCTAGTGGTACTGCAATAGGAGCTGTTATGAGCTAAGAAGGTAAACCTGTTGCTTATTTCAGTGAGAAGTTAAATGATGCCAAGAGGAAATATTCTGTTTATGATCAAGAATTTTATGCTATAGTTCAGGCATTAAAGAAGTGGAGACATTATCTGCTTCCTAAGGAGTTTGTTTTGTATACTGATCATCAAGCTTTGCAATATTTGAATAGTCAAGGAAAATTGAATCAAAGGCATTTGAAATGGGTTGAGTTTTTGCAGAGTTATACATTTGTTTTGAAACACAGGAGTGGAAAGTCTAATAGGGTTGCAGATGCTCTTAGCAAAAGGCAACTATTGCTGACAAAAATGCAGATTGAAGTGGTTGGGTTCAAGGAACTCAAGAATTTATATCCAGAGGATCCTGATTTTGGTGAAGCTTGGAAAGCTTGTGCAGAACCTGTTACTCTAGACAGGACAAAATTGTTGGATTTCATCATCCAGGATGATATGCTATTCAGAGGGAGTCAGTTGTGCATTCCATGAAGTTCTATGAGGGAGAATCTCATCAAGGAGAAGCATAGCGGAGGATTGGCTGAACATTTTGGTCGTTATAAAACCCTTGCTTTGGTTGGTGAGAATTATTATTGGCCACAATTGCAGCAAGATGTGAAGAAGTTTGTGCAGAGTTGCAGAGTATGTCAGATGGCGAAAGGAGTGAAGCAGAATACAGGGTTGTATCAGCCATTATCTGTACCAGAGAAGCCTTGGGAGGATATCAGCATGGACTTTGTTCTTGGTTTACCGAGGACACAGCGGGGACACGATTCAATTTTTGTGGTAGTTGACAGATTTTCAAAGATGGCACATTTCATTCCCTGCAAGAAGACTAACGATGCTGTTCATGTAGCAGAATTATTTTTCAGAGAAGTAGTGAGACTTCATGGTTTGCCAAAGACCATAGTTTCAGATCGGGACACTAAGTTTGTTGGATATTTCTGGCGAACATTGTGGAAGAAGTTGAAGATAGATTTGAAGTTCAGTTCATCACATCACCCACAGACTGATGGACAGACAGAGGTGGTGAATAGGAGTTTGGGAAATCTGCTGAGATGTTTGGTTGGGGATAAGCCAACAGGATGGGATTTGGTTTTACCACAAGCAGAATTTGAATACAATAATTCTGTCAACAGGAGCACTGGTAAATCACCATTCCAGATTGTATATGGAAGTAGTCCAAGAAATGCATCTGAATTGAGAAAGATAGATAAAGGAGAAATAAGTAGTGCTGAAGCTGAGGATTTTGCAGAACATTTGAAGAACATCCATGAGGAGGTGAGGAAGCATATTGCCAAGATGAATGCACAGTATAAGGCTAAGGCAGATGAGAAAAGGAGGTATAAGGAATTTCAGGTTGGTGATGAAGTCATGGTTCATTTGCGGAAGGAGCGGTTTCCAGTTGGTACATATAACAAGCTGAAAATGAAGAAGTTTGGACCATGTAGGATATTGAAGAAACATGATTCAGGAAACGCATATGAGGTAGAATTGCCTACTGAGCTAAATATTTCACCAGTGTTTAACATTTCAGATCTGACAGAGTATCATGAGGGAGGTGTTGAAGATGAGATCACAGCAGCACAGTGGAGTATTCCAGCAACTAGTTCAGACACTAAGGAGATCGAAGAGATATTGGACAGTCGTGTTGGCAGAAGCAAAAGGAACAGGACATATGAAGAATATCTGGTCAAGTGGAAAGGACGACCTGTTGAAGATTCATCATGGCTGCCAAAGGAGGAGGTTAGCCATCTTGGTTTTCCTCTACACACCTGAGTCGTGACAAGGTCACTTCTCAAATTACCCCGGGTGTCTGATGCAGGAGCATCCTGGGTGTAAGAGCAATCTTGCATCACCCAAAAATATTTCTATTTTTGTATTCAATAAGGGCTATTTTGTGCAGAGCTGCTATTTATGGAAAGTTACTATTTTTGGTAATTTTCGTATGTGCTCAGAATGATCTTATTTCTTTCTTGGAGGTTCATTTTGGTCATATAAGTCTGCCAGTAAAGTTTCATTGCCAGATCAAGTGTATATTGGAAGATATTGAAGATTTTCGGTATTGGCAGCAGGGTACAGAAACTTTGAACTCAGTTTTGAAGGTTTTAGAGGCCCCGAATGAGGTCAAAAATTTGGGTGACGGGCGCTTGCGCAGGTCAAGCTTGTAGAGCGCTTCGTGGTGTTTCCGAAATGGGGTTATAATAGCCGAGCGGGTCAACTGGTGATGACTTATGGTCTTCGGAAGTTGGGCCACCTGAAATGGCGGAAAATAATTTTCTTCAAAATTTCTGTTCGGGTTTCAAAATTTATTTTGAGCCGACTATGATGTAATGAAATGTAAAATAAAAATAATTCTAAGTTTGGTCGGCCTTATTGGCTAAAATTCTGGAACCTTCCCAGGCGGTGGAAAATTGCCTATATAAGGAAGGCTGTATTATTGTCTTAGGTAGTTCAGAATAGTTCGGGGTAGTAGATCTGGGTAATAGTTCGAGGCTTTGTCCTACAGAATATTGTAAGGGAATGCCCATGTGGCTTTGCATATTGTAATTCTGAAAGTTTGTAATTCCACATTTGTGGAGATAATAAGAAGCCAATTTTCTGTTCTTGCATATTGTTGTTGTTTCTCTATTTCTGTTATGTGTTTGTGGTATTAAGGGGAGCACCCTTCATCAGACACCTTACACTCATGAAGTTCTATAGAAGGTGATGTATTCAGATATGCAAGACAAATTTCAAAATGTTTCTTGCTTCATTATGAAGATTTTTCCTATCATCATCTCCTCAAAGGGCAGGTATAGAGTCACATGCAGTCTTGGCTTTTGGGTTGTCTACAATGCCCATATTTTGAACAAACATGTTCCCCCAAAAACAAAATAACCTAAAATCATGAAAATAACCATCTCATCTACTACTTCATCTCTGATTTGACCTGCTTTAACAATTACAACATCCTGAGAAACCTCTAATGATAGGTTGCATTCATCTTTATTGCAATCTTCTAAATCTTCTCCTCTTTCATAGTAATATCCATAGTAATCATTAATAGATTTCTTGCAGCAAAGCATATTTAAACATATGAGGCCATCCCAGTTTTCTTGTAGCGAAGCATATTTAAACACAATAGTACATGTTGCTCCTTTACCACAATTGTTCATCTTTTTAGTAAACGATACAAAATTGTGCATCTTTTTTGTAAGTTTCTAAAAAGATGCACAATTTTGTATCATTTACCACTGAAATAGTAGGTGAATAGGGAACACAAAATAGAAACTAGAGCCAAACGAGGGTAATATGTCAGATAAATTTAGTACAGAGCTAATATATTGCTAGGAATAGTCATATATCAGTATTAGTGGTAAACGATACAGAATTGTGCATGTTTTTAGAAACTTACTAAAAAGATGCACAATTTTGTATCATTTACTAAAATGGTCTGCTTAATAAATAGCAAAGACATGAAGTACAATTGATATCAAAAGATGCACAATTGTGGTAAAGGAGCACAATTGTGGTAAAGGAGCAGCATGTACTATTGTGTTTGCATTGATATAGAATTATGCATCTTTTTAGAAACTTACTAAAAATATTCTTATTAACACTGATTATAATACAATTCAGTGGTAAACAATACAGAATTGTGCATCTTTTTAGAAACTTATTAGAAACTTACTAAAAAGATGCACAATTCTGTATCATTTACTAAAATGGTCTTCTTAATAAATCGCAAAGACATGAAGTACAATTGATATCAAAAGATGCACAATTGTGGTAAAGGAGCAGCATTTACTATTGTGTTTGCATTGATATAGAATTGTGCATCTTTTTAGAAACTTATTAGAAACTTACTAAAAAGATTCTTATAACACTTATTATAATAAAATTTAGTGGTAAACGATACAGAATTGTGCATCTTTTTAGAAACATATTAGAAACTTACTAAAAAGATGCACAATTGTGTATCATTTACTAAAATGGTCTGCTTAATAAATCGCAAAGATTGAGTTGTATGGTCATTTTATTTATTTCTTGAGTTTTTCTTATATACTAATGTGTCTTCATTTTGGTTCAGCTATTCATAAAGGGGAGTAATAAATCATTCTTAATGAAAAAATAGAAAATTTTAAATTGTAGACAAGATGTACTTATAAGGAACAGTAGGTTCATACTGGATATCTCCTCGCTCAAATCATTGTGTTTGTCCACATTTCAGGCCATTGATGGATCCTATTAAGAATATTGACATTCTAGGATGGGTAGCTATGGAGACCACATATTCTCATCTTCTCATAGCTCTTATTGCTTGTGTTGCTATAGCCATAGTAGTGGTGGCCCGAGAAGGCAGTGCACAAATGGGTAAATGAAAAAGAAAAGGAAATTCTTTTTATAGAATGGTTATTCATTCCAATGATGTGGATTGTCATGATCAAATTAGCATGAGTACGGGAGCCTTCTTTCATCTAGCTACTATCCTTAGGCTGAAAGGAACCTTGACAGATACGATACACTTGATGTTAGAAGAACAACTTGTGATGTTCCTCCACACCGTTGGCCACAATTTGAGGAGCCGCAAGATTTCCCACAACTTTAGGCACTCAGGAGAGACAATTAGCTGATACTTCCACATGGTGTTGAGGGCTATCTTAGGAATTCACAAAGATTGCTTTCTACCACCTAGTCCAAAATCTCCTCCTAAAATTAGTGGGAATGAATGTTTTGATCCATTCTTCAAGGTAATTCTTGTGTTGATACAAATTTCTTGAATGGATTTTTATCCTTATCATATTATTGGTTGATTGTAGAATTGATGATTGTATCATATTGTATAGGATTGTGTTGGAGCTATCAATGGAACCCATATACCAGTCATCGTCAATGTCAACATGCAGGGTAACTATCATGATAGAAAAGGCAACCTGTTGTAAAATGTTATGGGTGTATGTTCCTTCGATCATAAGTTTCAATACTGCCTTGCTGGTTGGGAAGGGTCTGCTGCGGATAGTCATGTTCTAGCTTCATCTCTATCAAAAGAAGATCCTCTTGTTGTTCCCCCCGGTAATCCAAATCATAGTTTAATATACTCAAGGGTACAATCAATGTTTCATGTTTTAATAATATAATTTATTTATGTAGGAAAATATTTTCTAGTGGATGTTGGATATCCCAATGCACCTAGATTTCTTGCTCCTTATTGGTGTACATGCTACCACCTGAAGGAGTTTTCAAGAGAGAATCCAATAAAATCTCGATAAGAGTTGTTCAACCATCGACACTCCTCCCTTAGAAACTCAGTAGAGCGTACATTTGGTATTCTCAAGCAGTGTTTTCCAATCTTGAGGCATTCCATGTCTTATTCTATCATGACACAAGCCTATATTGTATTAGCATGTTGCATACTACACAACTACATTATGTTAGAAGATGGCATTCCATCAAAAATTGGCATTGAAGAGGAAGATGATCATGATGGGATAGATGTACCGATCCTAGAGACATATGGGTTGTCTTAGCGTGATAGAGACAAGTGGGCACAATTCCAAGATGATATAGCAAGTAGAATGTGGGAAGAGTACAGCTCCCGAGAATAGTTATTCTTTTATGGGTCAAGACTACATGATGGTTTCCTTTTTCTTATGTTTTTTCTCTACAAGTATTGGACTTATATGGGTCAATGTGTTTTATTTGAGTAAATTAATGTATGAGTATACTTTGATGTACATGATGGTTTCCTTTTTCTTATGTTTTTCTCTGCAAGTATTGGACTTGTATGGGTCAATGTGTTTTATTTGAGTAAACTGATGTATGAAGATACTTTGATATACATGATGGTTTCCTTTTTCTTCTGTTTCTATCTGGAAGTATTGGACTTTTATGGGCCAATGTGTTTTATTTGAGTAAACTAATGTATGAAGATACTTTGATATACATGATGGTTTCCTTTTTCTTCTATATCTATCTAGAAGTATTGGTCTTTTATGGGTCAATGTTTATACCATTAACAACAATTTCTATACATAGCATGGCATACACAAAATTAATGATGAGCATGGATGAAATTGGTAACACAGCCAAATATCTCCTTCCTCAAAGAAGATAATGTGGGCAAAGGAAATGGAACACAAGTTTCTAGACTTGCTCCTCGAGCAAGTATAGCTAGGAATAAAATGTGACGGAGGCTTCAAAAAAGAAGCGCGGACCGCCATTGAGAGGCAGTTCAACATTGATATGAACCTCAATCTATCAAAGGACAACTTCAAAAATAAGTTGAAAACCTGGAAGCTTGCATATAGAGTGATGAAAGAGCTAAGATATACAAGTAGTTTCACTTGGAACGAGGCAACTCAGTGCATGGATGCTGAGGATAGCGTGTGGGATGAGCTTCTGAAGGTAGGGTGATCTCTCTACTATTTTGATGGAAATAATATTGTCTTCTTTTAAAGTTAATAATGAAAGACAAAGAACCTAATCCATTTATTTATGCCAACATGCAGAGAAGAGAGTTCAAAATGCCAAAGTGTATAAGAGGCAGCCCTTCCAATACTTCAATGAATTGGGTGCAATTGTGGGTAATGACATTGTTGAAGGTAATGCAGCTACGATGACCCTTGAGACTAAAGAAGAGAACCCTATGGAAGAGCCATTCAATGTGCATGATGAAGAGGATATTGGTTTCAGTATACATCTTGATAGTGCTACTGATTTGGACAAAGACCCTTATCCTTCCAATCAGTCCACTACAACTGCAAGTGCTAGAGGAACTCCTACATCATCAGTCACAAGGGTGGGAAAGAGGAGGAAGGCAAGTATGGTTGCTTCCTTGGATTCCATGTGTGAAATAATGAAGAAAATAAAAGAGGGCATGAGCAATGTTCACCTTCACAAAATTGATATATCTGATCATGACAATGCTTTGACAGGCGCATATACCACTCTTAAATCCATCCCCGAATTGAGTCGAGGTGTATTCCTGAGGGTATAAGACACCTTCATGGGTGAATGTGAAAGAGCCAAAGGGTTCTTGTTGATGACTGAGGACAAGAGAGTGGACTGGATTGCAGCCACATATGGTGGATTATAGTTATTTTCTACATACTTTATCAAACTTTATCATACTTGTTCACATACACTGATACAATTATGTTTTGGTTGATGATTGTTTATCAAACATAGTTTTTGTTTATCAAATATATTCTGAGATAATGAAATGTAAATTGGCTTCCTAAAGACCCTGTCACTACCCGTAAGGGTACAGCCATCTACCTTGTCTATATTTTTATGATGTTTATTCATCTATAAGAAACAATACTTTGTGATTGATGTTCTAAAGATTATAAGCTTCAATAAAATATAGTAGAATATCTGTTGTTGAGGATTATTGCTCGTTATTGTGACTACTTTGGACTATTGTTCATTGTGACTGCATTGCATGTTCAAGATGTTGTTAAGTTTATCCACTGATTGGACTGTATGCCAGTGGCTGTGAACATCAATCACAAAGTATCATTTCTTTTACAGCTTGCCATTGTTTTCTAAGAAATTCAAAATGCCAATTAGTGACTACATTGGACTATTGCTCGTTGTGACCGCATTACATGTTCAAGATGTTGTTAATTTTATCCACTGATTGGACTATATGCCAGTTGTTGTGAACATCAATCATAAAGTATCATTTCTTTTCCAGCTTGCCATTGTTTTCTAAGAAATTCAAAATGCCAATTAGTGACTGCATTGGACTATTTCTCGTTGTGACTGCATTGCATGATCAAGATGTTGTTAATTTTATCCACTGATTGGACTGTATGCCAGTGGCTGTGAACTTAATGGTGCACCCCTATGTCTGATGCTATACTTTTGCATCGATTTGAACAGTCATAGAGTTATTGAGCATCATACTGAATTTTGAGGAGGATCATATATGTATAGTAGTTGAAATAGAGATATTTGATCCACTTAATAAATACATTGAATTTTTGCATAAATTCAAAATGCCAATTAGTGAAACATATACACCACAAACCCATTATAGTAATTGTAAATACTTTCTACATATAAAAGTGTTGAATTGAGGTCCCAATAATTAAAATTTCATAGAAAACAATGGCAAGCTGGAAAAGAAATGATACTTTGTGATTGATGTTCTAAAGATTATAAGCTTCGATAAAATACAGTAGAATATCTGTTATTGAGGATTTTGATCTACATTGATAGTACTAATACAACTTAATGTTCTTGGGTGTTCTAGTCTAAAACATCTTAAAATAAGATAGCCTCAAAAAAAAAAAAAAAAGATCAATTTATTCACCCATAATGCGCAAAACAAATGTTTTTCAAACATCCTAAGAGGAAAAGTTATGATAGTGAGGGTTTGAAGTTTCTCTTGGTATCAGATGATTTGTATGATGTTTGAGCTTTGAAGGAGCCAACCATAACTGGGCTATTAGCTGGCTAATTAATCATCTAATATTCAATTCTGACTAGGAAATCTGGTGGATGACAAATTGCTAATTCATAGTCTACCATACAACTCAATCCTTGGAATTCAAACATTGACCATATCCTCTAGTATGCTTAATTGTTAGGGATTGAATTAGTACCATCCCAATAGATTTAACGTGTTTCATGAACCTACCTTAGAATAAGAAACAAGAGGTGCCTCTGTGCAGCCTATAAACTTTAGAGCCACTTGTGCCCTCAATTAGATAGTAAATTTCAATTAATGTTTTCTAGCAATTCAACGAAATAGAGTTTGTGCTTTGCTCATCACAAAGAACTCCAATAATGATACAAGATCTGTATCAAGTTTTCATGTCAAATCATGTTATGGATAAACACTTATGACACTTATGATTGAGCACTTAGAAAAGCATGAAATTAATGTGAAGTTAATAAGCTAAACAGTTTACACAAAAATGAATTATGAACTCTTGTAGTGATTTTTTTTGCAATAAATGTTCACTCCTCTTATTACAATAGAAATTGCACTTATAGTCAATTTAGTTTACTAGTCTTTTGGGAACAACAATAGCAATATCATTACTAGAAAACATGATGAATCTACAGCCAATGGTGCTGCAAGAGCCACCTCAAAATCACAAACCAGTGAGGAATTGCCTGACTGGTTCAGGGTTTTTTTGTTAACTAGCCAGTTGTGGAAATTAGGGGGTTTCCATCCTTCAATCTCTAGGGATATACATGCAGGGTGTCCAATCCATTTGAGTTGAATTAATGGACAAACAAGCATGCCCTCCCTTGACCACTAT
Organism: Chamaecyparis obtusa; assembly: GCA_027943335.1. NCBI lineage: Eukaryota > Viridiplantae > Streptophyta > Pinopsida > Cupressales > Cupressaceae > Chamaecyparis > Chamaecyparis obtusa. The sequence goes on along the minus strand of BSBK01010607.1, from coordinate 182,562 downwards.
TTTCATTAAATGTACTTTTATAGACATATTAGCTTACATTTGTTAGTCTTGTTGCTTTTAACATATTTAAGTGGAATACACGAAGGAGTACCACATGATGAATGCTTAATTTAATGCATTGTTAAGGTGTAGTCTCATAACTATCCATTTCTAGTTCTTTAGAAATGGTTTTATAAATGTGTTTTGGTAGATGATTGTATTGTTCATGATTCTGTATGTATATACCCTAACCATCTTGTTATTAGTGTTGCATTATGAAATTAAGTGGAATAATTCTACTTTGTTCAATGCTCTATTTCATCTTGAATTTCTTTTCATTTTTCATTCATTTTTAAAAACCACGTGATAGGCACAGAAACAAAAATAGATAGTTCTGAGACTACACATATGATGATAAAGTGTGACTACACATATGCTGACATTAAAAATGTTTGAAATAGCTTCTGGATTTTATTTTGTAGATATTTTTGGCATCAACGTTTCTGATCACACTCTATGATCCTTCATCAGGATGGAAGAGCGCAAAATGATTGAAAGAAAAGTCCATCATTTTGGTCTATTGCACTCATTTTGGTCTCTTTCATCCTGATGATGGATCACAGAGTGTGATCCAAAACTATCTACACAATCAAATCCAGAAGCTATTTCAAACATTGATGCCAAAAATATCCACATATGTTGATAAAAAAATGAGCTATCTGATGATTGTTTACTGTTCATGTTTGTAAACGGTCAATATTTCTGATGGTACTCCTTGGTGTATTCCATTTAAAAATAAACAAGTTTTATTCTGTCTATCATGTTTACTTTGTAGATGCAAGATTGACCATCTAACAATACGAAAAGTAATGGGAAGAATGAGTGGGATATGAGATGGTTGTTCATCGAATGTGGGGCATAAGGGCATAGAGCGTGGATTTCCTTGCGTTTTCTTATTTAACGATGTGTTTTCACACCACCATTCAGTTCATGGATATTGTTCTTCCCCATCTTTTATCTGATGTTATAGTTGTATCATTATATTTTTTTGTATAAATTCGTAATATCAACATAAATGAAACTTTTTCAATTTGTACTGATAGAATATAGTCATGTTGTTATATGAATGAACAAAAATAGTATGAATGAACAAAAATTTGTTTGATACAGTGGTGATGGCTATGATAAATGTCCCTATGTGTGACTGTGGTGATGGAGCGCACTACGTATTGAGGACGTCACACACAGACAATAATCGAGAGCGTAAATTTTGGACTTGCATAAATAAGAAAAAGGTTGTTAATTGAACAATATTTAAATATTTACAAAGAATAAATATTAGTCATTATAGCGAAACTAACTTAGATTTATATTGTAGGATGGTGGTGGAAGTGACTACTATCGGTGGGCCGATGACACCCCATTGTTGTCTACATCATCTGCACCTTCTACACATATACCTATTGTGGATGACGAGTGCAAGTCTTGCAAAGCGCTCGAGAAAGCTATTGAAAAAGTGGAGGCCACCTATAAAGCCGAAAACATGTTTTTACGATGTTTACTTTGTGCAACAATCGCACTATTTTGTTGGGTCATTATGCAGAAATAGATATATATGTAGACTATATGACTTATTTATATTTTGATGTGATATCAAGCAATGCTGTAATTATTTTCTTGTTATAATATTGTTAAAGATAATGTATAAAATTATTAAAAAAAGCTAACTTTACTATTCACAATATTGGAAAAAAATTAAATTTTGTTTATGATTTACTACATAAAAATATAAATTAATAAAAAATATATATAAATAAAAAAATGGACAAAATAAATAAAATATTAAATTAAAACATTATATAATAGTTTAAAAAACTTAAATTTTTTCTTGTCAAATTCTAATTCCAATTCAAAATGTAGAACCAAACATAGAAAATGGATAATGTAATTCCAATTCCAATTTGAAATTGCAAACCAAACATAGAAGTAGGAATTTCTCAATTCTAATTCCAATTTTGAAAATGGCAACCAAGCAGAAGATGGATTGTCTCAGTCATCTTCCGGGTCAACCAAACAGTCCAAACTATCTTCTGAATACACAAAATCAGAATTTCAAAACCTGATTTTGAGATAATCAGGTTTTGACTCAAATTCCAATTCTGCAAACAAACTAGGTCTTAAGTAATTTGTTAACCCACATGCATAATCCTACAAAAATATAAAATGAGGAAATAATTTTGGGGTGCACATATCTTTGTTTCAAATTTATATGGGATTCATATGATGAATGTCAATAACTGGGGTGCACCCTGGTAAATAACCACATTTTCAAATATTCTACATTTGTTTATTTACATCATTCATGTTTTGTACATTGAGTAAGATGGCATGTTGTTCAACCTAAAACTTCATATTTACAATAAAATCCTATTGAGGTACATATACCATTTTTACATAAAAAGAATGGTTGTGATATCAAACCTTTAATTTGAGATATCATCATATGAGTAGGAAAAATACATCTTACCCGCCATGAACTAAGTTTTTGTAGGTCGCAAATTATAATGTTGAGAAGCACACACCTCTTTACATAAAGAGGAAGGTTGTTATATGTAACACCCTTAATTTGAGATAGCATCAAATGAGAATAAAAAGTATATTTACCAACTGTGAACTAAGTTTTTGTACATTGAAAAATATGACATGTAGTTCAACCTAGAAATTCATATTTATAATGAAATCTTGTTGAGTTGCACATACATGTTTTATCTAAAGATGAAGGTTGTGATATTCAACTTTTAATTTCTGATAACATCAAATGAGTAAAAAAATGCATTTCACCTACCATGAACTAAGTGTATGTATGTTACAAAAATGACGTGTAGTTGAACCTAGAACTTCATACAGATGCAAAAGTGTTAATGGGGTTTTAAGTACCATAGATAGAAATACTATGGAAGAGTGTATGGGAATGTTGATCAAGGTTAGGGTTTACGGATGTAATTGTTTTTGCAGGGCAGGATGACATTAAGTGATATGAATGTTTGATTCCCAATTTTAGTGTAAGAAAATTGAAATTTCTTGATGCAGGAGCATCTCGAGTCCTTGGCAATCCTGTATCACCCAAAAATATGTTTCTGTTTTCCTGTGTTGCTTGGTTCCTTCTTTGATCAAGTTGGTTGGGTGTTGCTTAGTTTCCTTTGTTTACCGAGGTTGGTCGGTTATCTCTCTGGCGCTCGGTGAATTTCCCTAGCGCTCCGTGATGCTTGTCTTGCGCTCAGTTATCCTTGCTTACTGAGTTGTTTGTTTTAGTTTCCTATTGAGGCTGACTCTTACAATTAATTATGGTCATGGATTTAATGCTGGAATCTATCATTGGGAAGCGTGTGGACCTAGATCTGGTCATTCCTTCCATTGATGGTGGATCTGAAGGCCAACTTGTTTGGTAGCCTCTTGTATATAATGTAATTTTATTTGTAGTTTTAGGGGATCATCAATTAGGACATCAGAGATAGAAGCTAGGAGATAGAAGATTGTTTCAAATCCTTGCATGTTGGAGGACTTATGTACTTGAATTGTAATATCAAGCCTAAATTGGGAAGGCCTTACAGCCCGGCATGTATGAATCAATTGAAATAAATATATGAAAGATATATACATTATCTCTCTCACTTGTGTGTTTGTTGCTTTCGCATGTGATCTCTTCAAGGTGGATTTGGTTAGGGTGTGCCTTTGGCCCCTCTCCCCATCCTCCCTTGTGTCACTTCTTTATTAAGTGATACAAATATTTTTATTGGGTCATCCCAAATATCAAAGGACAAGTATGGGTTAACTCTACTTGTAACACAAGTATCCAATCCTAAGTCCAAAAATGAAAGTTGTCTCTTAAAAAATATAAGGCACAAAAAACAAAGCCAAAACATGTAACACTTATATGGAAAGGTTGGTTATTTTGTACATCAAACTTGAGAATTTCATCTCACAAAATATAAACAAATTGATAAACTGATAAATTCATGCACAACATTGTTATAACTAGCAGTTGCCATTGCACCAAAGGATCAACCTGTTAATGCCCGATACAACCACTAGACATATGGAAGACACAGGAGGTGGTCAAGACATGTTACAAACCATCGCTGCATTGGAAACACTAAGGAGACCAAGGGCGTAATCAATTTTTCTCACCATTGTAACAATCCCCCCAGTGCAAGCGCGGGGTTTGAACCTATGACCAAGTTTTGATACCACTTGTTACAATTAGCATTGTCGTTGCACCAAAAGATTGACCTGTTAATGCCCGATCCAACCACTAGACATATAGAAGACACAAGAGGTGTTTAAGCCATGTCACGAACCACCGCTACATTGGCAATGCCAGAGAGACCAAGGGTGCATTCAATCTTTCTCACCATTGGAACAAAAACACTATTCACATTCAGCATTATTCAAAACTTGAATTTATTCAAAATCTAATTTCAAAAAATAAATTATACCTTTTTTTACCAAAGACCAAAACATTTTTTTTAACTTTCAAATGCATAGCTTGAAATAAATCATACATCTATTTTAATGTCCTATTTTCAATTACAATCATAAGAATACAATGCCACATCTAACTACCTAGTACAATCATGGTTAATAAAAAAAATAGAACAAACAATAATTAAATGGAAGGAATGTATTTTTCACTATATACTTGTATTAAACAATTTCTTTCAAAATTCCTCAAACTTAAATATAAACTGACAGAAATATATAAAATTCATCACTTAATAATATTAAAATTTTAATTTATAAAATTATATCTAACTTTATAAAATAAAACATTTATATTAATTATAATTTCTTTTTAAAATCTACATAAATTATTTTTAATAATTATGAGATTAAAAAATAATGATAAAATACATGCGTCACCACAATGACAATTCAAAGTTAAATTAAATGTTAAGAAAACAAGATTATGAAGCTCCAAAACTCACACTTACCAATCAAAAAATAATTATTATTGTAGAATAATGTAATTAACTTTTACATATTGAAAAATATTTTTGAAGCCTAACATTAAAAAACAAACTTTAAAAAAAATAACAAAAAAATGTTAACAATTGACTTTAGAAGCTTCGTTTTTTTATTCTTATGTGAATCCTTCCTCGGAAGCCTTCACTACATCATCTAAACAAAAACTATTTTTGACATTGGATGGTAACTTATGCAAACTTATGCATTGTAACTTCAAATATGTTAAATGAAAATTGATTTAAACTCTAAACGAATAGAGGTTGTGATAATGATTATGGAAGAAACTTATCCAAATCCTGATCCTCCCATTGCAGGCAGATGTAAATCATAAACTCAGGAAGATGTAAATTCCTCAATATTGGGTCAACATTGTGAGAAGGAAACATTTTGTTCAAACCAATCCCTTTCCATGTCAAAGAGTTAACGGGCCATTTTAATACGAGAACGACGGCTTTTGAAAGGAAAGTATGGTGTTTTAATTCATTGGTGGCCACCAAGCTTCTATATTTTCTCGAATGCTTGAACCTCCACAATCGTCTCCTTTTCCCTCTCTGTTAGCTTGCCTCTAAATTCCATTTGTCTTTCCTTGACATGGACACAAATTGTGGACTCCATGTTTGCAATGTCGATTCTTCATCAACACGACATGTAAATTGTAAAAGTATATGTAGGTAAATATAATACAGTATTCTAACTTATAATATTTTACATTGATTTAGAGTTTTTTAAAATAGGAAGAATTGTTTCAAATTTTTAATATAGATTTTTATAATAGTTTCTAATAGAATGTGTTTTTGGAGGAATAGGACTATGCAATCAAGAGAGGAGACTTTCTTGATTCATTTGTAGACCCCTCACTTTAAATTGTTTCTCTTTTCTTGGTAGTGGTATGTGGGAGGTCATGCTTATTGTGATTGTCATCTATGTCTGTCTCGAGGCTCATTTTACATGTATATTTTCTTATCTATGTTTTTTAGATTGAGTGTCTATAGGATTTTATAGGGTTCTTGACCACTCACACAGAGGTTGTGACTATTTGTGCAAGTGTTATGGATAGTGACCTACAAATTGACAGAGGGATGGAGGCATGTTGTGATGAATCTATTCAAAAAGAAGAAGACACCACCTAAAGAAGCAAGGTTTGATGTGGGAGTCAGAGGAGATAGTGCAAGGGCCAAAGGAGTTGAAATATTCCATGGTATCTAGGTTAAAGGAGGTAAGGATCCTTTCTTGCCTAGGGTTATGAGAATCTCTCCTGGCAAGGTAATGGTGGATGCCCTTGATAACAAAGAAATTAGGTTAAAGAACACACTCTATTTTTTGTCTATTTAGATGGTAATAACTTACCTGCTAGAAAAAAAAATGATGATTGGATTAACAATGTTTGGAGGAAAATTTGGGAGATTCTATCTTATTTTGTAGGATGATTCAAAAGGGGTTATTTTTTAAGCATCATGATATGCAAAGAAAAAACATGGATTAAAAAATTAGAATATTGGAAAAATCTTTATGTAAAGTAATTCATTGGTCTCCATATGTCTCCCAAAATGAAATCATTTTTTTTCTCAATGCCTAGATGGATTTGTGTTAAAAATATTCCTATTCAATTCCACGCCTTTATTCCTCAGTTGATTCAACCCCATGGTGAAACCCTCCAAATAGAAGAATTGAGGATTTAACTCCCCTCACCTAAATGCCAAAGTTTTGATATTCTTCAATGAACGAGTTGATATTCTTGATATCCTTGAATTTATTATTAAATATAAACTAGAGAAAAGTGAAATTGAATCCCTAGGAAGCCTAAACTCTTGCTTCTTATGTAAAAATGGTGGACATATTAAAAAAGAATGCCCTATTTTGTATAATAATAGAAGAAAGCCTAATGTTAGAGCCTCACCTTATGAGCCTTTCTATGAAAAGGAGATGGAAGACCACAATAAAGAAACATCAGCTAGAAAATAAGGTTAATATGGATTTTGTTGAAACAATTGATACCAAGGAGGCTACTAAAGAGATAATATGGAACCAATTAAAAGGAATAGCCTAAATGATAATAGTATGGTTAAGGATGATAACAATATGGGAAACAAAGTAAAGGAAAACAAAAAGACAATAATTAATTGAAACTCTAATTAAAATAAAATGCTCATGAAATTGTTCTTGACAAATTGAAAGAAAAGATATTAGCCTGAAGGAATAAGAACATAAACCCTGATCATATTGATGAAGAAAGGGCAACATATCCTGATGGTGTAGCACTTGAAATAGAGGTTGAATATCAAAATGAACAAGAATCTTGGAATTTAATGCTTCAGGAAGATAGTGAAATGCTAATAGATTGTAATGGAGAAGATGTTAATTCAAACACTATCTTAAAGGAATGCTCTGATTTGAATGTCTCAAATGATTCAAAAGGCATCCCCTTTGACTACAAGCCCAAGAACAAATCGATTTCTCTAAATTTCTTTAATCCCCTATCCAAGGACTCTAATCAAGAAGAGAGAGAGGATAGTAAGAAAAGTGGTTTTGAAATGGTGAAAAGGAAAAGGAAATTTGTTAGCAAAATAAATAGTTGTAAAAATTTGGGAAAGAAGGGCAAAAATGATCTACCTGACTATTTTGAAAGGCTATGCAAAAATGAGAAACTTAAAACCCTTGAATCATATCTATGATTAAGTGCATAAGTTGTAATGTAAGGGGTCTATAATCTCATGATAGTAAATACGTATTAAGGGATCTGTGTAATCAAAATAAAGACCTTGATTTTATGCTAGTTCTAGAAGTAAAGGTAGCTAATTTTCAATTATGTAGCAATCTAATATTTATATGGAAAGATTCAATTGCTTTTCACACTAGTCATGAAAAGGGGAAGGGAGGTATAGCCATCCTAGTAGGCAACAAATGGGCTAATGATATTAAAATATTTGGGAGTTCCCCTTGTAACAAATGCATTTGGGTGGAAATTGAGAAGGATAATACGAAATTTGGTATGTGCAATTTATGCCTTGAACTATTTTAAAGAGAGAATTGAGGTTTGGAAATGGATGGTTGAGGTCCTCCCTAATATCCCATGGATTATGGAAGGTTATTTTAATAAAATTGAGAACAAAGATAAAAAGTGGGGACTTAAACCTTGGGGATGGAAAGTGATGCGGAGAGCACAGCAAGAAGACTAGGAAATGTACTATTTCCCTCACAACTCCACAAACTTGGATTTAACACAAACCAACTTCTTTGACCTTGGGATATGATGTATATCAACCAAGGGTTGATGACTAAACTCCTTACTTACTCCACTTCAATGCCCAAAGGGACTATGCAAACTCTTCCCAAAAGGTGACTTAGGGACACAATCCTTATTCTAGATAAAATTAGAAATCTTCACCAGTAATATTGGTCAATCAAACTAAAGGTTGGAACACCTTACTTAATGTGTATGAATAGAGAATCAACCATCAAATTGATTCCACAACACCCACAATACACTGAACTCAAACTGACCTAGGAATCCTACTAGGTCTCTTCAAATGGATTTTGGTGTGAAAATTCCCACTATAGATGAGATTGAAAAGACTAAGGGAAGATTCAAGTACCCTTTTGGATGCCTTTAAGATCCCTAAAGTCCCAAGGACCAACTCTAGTCCAGCAACACTCAACCCTCACAATGCTCATAGGCCTAATTGGCTAGATTAGGCTTGGATTACACTACAAGTAATAAAGGATGGGTACATGGGATCAGTGAAAGGTTTTGAAAACCTTTATCTGCCTTTGAATGACTCAAATCCACCTTCTAACTAGTCTCTCCAATCAAATCAATTGTCTGCACACCACTTCTTACAATTGATTGGTTGAATACATAGGGATATTCAGCCTAAGGCTTGATGCAAAACCCCCAAGAACACCAAATCTCATACTGGCCTTTATGAATTAGTAATAATACATTCCTAACTTGCATTTCCCAAGAGGCCATTGAATTCCACTAGTGAAATGGAAAGTTAGGCTTCCATTTTTGGAATAGGCCTGAATTTGGTCCCTTCCTGAAGTATCCCTGCAAATATGATTATAACTTTCACTATAAAAAACTAAATGAAACCAAATCAATTTATTTAAAATTTGGATTCACAAGGTCATCTGTTCATGTCATTAATTTTTTTGTCCCACTCCATACACGTTCGTACCATATGGTTAAGTGCTCAAAAAATTTGGTGATTTTATTGAAATTGTAGCCAAACTACTAATTACAATGTCTAACCTCTTTGAGAGGCTTGAACATGCTTAAATATGTTCAAATCCAAGTTCCAACCATTCCATGGGCATTTGTGACCATTAGCAACTAAATTTGAACTTCTCGAGCAACTTTTCAAAAGTTGCTCTAGCAACTTTTACAACTTTTGCAACATTTCTTGCTATTTTGCATTTTTTGCAATTTCTCAAATCCAAATGACTTGGACTAAGGTCGAAACACCTAAACCTGATTAAATATACCCAAAATGATCCAAAATCATTGGAATCGTGACCAAGACACCTAAAACACAAAAAATACCTAATCCAACTTATCACCTAAAGACCTAAAATCCAAGTGGACTAAGGCATCCCAAGGCTTATCGATGTGCCTTAGGGATCCTTGACCACACAAGTTGGAACACAATATAAGAAATATTATTTCAAGGATCCATCCTATTGTTACAAAGAAGAACACAAAACAAAACATGAGGATCATCTTGGATGTTTCCCTAGATGCCCTGCACCAGAAAGGAAATGAATATTACTTTTACAATAGGCTTAAAAAAATGATGAAGCTTTTTGATCTTCTTGAAGGGAAAAATAATGGTAAAAGCATATGGTATACATGGTACAACCACCAAGGAACTAGAAAAAGAGTGTATTGTAGGTTGAATAGATTCTATGTAGACAAGATTTTGTTTTGTTTCGACTATAGAAAAAATGGAAATACTGTGAGGGTGGAGCCTAAGCCTCTATCTAACCACCACCCTATTAAGGTAAATATTCTTATAAATAATAAGATCCCTGACCCAATCATTAAAACCATAGGGTTGTTTAAATTAAACAAAAAATTACTAGAGAAACAAAACAACATGGATGAAGTTAGAAAAATCATCAGTATTACATAAGGCCTATGCAAACTAAAAGGAGCAAGGGAATACTTGAACAATTTCACTAATAATATACAAAAGCTTCTTAAAATAGTTGGGAAGAGGAATACAATAGGAAGGATAGTGTAATTATGTCTACAAGAAATTTTTATTGGAAATGAAAGGGAATTGTAGAATGACCTAGGTAATGAGGAACTAATTGATAATATTGAGTTGACTCAACATAATTTAAGGAAGTTTCAAAGTAAGAGAGCTCAAGATGTCAATGTGAGGAAAAAAATTAATTGGTTGAATGATGGAGACAATGGCACTAAATACTTTTTCAATATTATGATATCAAAATTTGTAGTAGAGACTATAGGTCTAATTCTTTCTTATGACATATGGTGGCACTTGAATGGGGAGATCAAAATGATTTTCGATCATTATTACAAGCAATTGTTTACTATTGAAGATAAAAATGTGAGATATCAAGATGCACAAGAACTTTGCAATAATGTCATCTCTAAGAAAGTAACCCCGAAGATGACTAGAAAAGTGGTTACATATCTAAGTAAGAAGGAAATTACTCAATACATCCTAGAAATTCAAAAAGGAAAACCTATTGGACATGATGAACTACCAATTGGGTTTTATAAGAAAAATTTGGATTGGGTAGTGGATGACTTGGTGGAAGTTTATAGGGAATCTTTTGAGAAATTTTCTTTGGGAGAGAAGATTAACTAGGCAATCATTAAACTCCTAACGAAAGAAGGATACAAAAGAAATTAGAAATTGGAGATTGCTTACCTTAATTTTTTCATATTAAATACTTGCTAAAGCATTAGCAAAGAGAATGATGAAATACTACTAGAATTCCTCAGCAAGGCTCAAAGAAAGTTCATCAAAGGAAGGTATATTTTGGAGAGTTTAATAACCAATTGGGAGGGTCTAAACTAGGGAAATATTACTAATGAAAATGTAGTGATACTAGTTATTGACATATGATCATGTAGAATACTCTTTTGTTGTGATTGTGTTGGAAGTCATTGGTTTTCCTCCTACTCTCTGCCAAATGGCCAAAGAGCATTTTAAGGATGCAAAATCTCATGTTGACATAAAATGGGGAGTTAACTTATTCATTATCTTTTGGATGGTCTATTAGACAAGGATGTATGTTATCACTATCATTATATGTTATTGCCTCTAAAGCTTTACATTATGCTCTTAAATATTTAAGGATTGGATCAAAGCTGAGAGGGATAACACTTCCTAATAAATCTACCCTTATCGATATTCAATTTACAAATGAAAATACATTATGCCCTTCCCTAGAAAAAGATAACATCTTGGACTTAGTAAAGAGATTGGAATTATCTATTATGGATCAAGTGCTAATTTATCTTAGAGAAAAATAGTGTTCCTAACTTAGGAAGATAATCACCCTGATTGGATCAGTTCATTGTGTTAGCAATAAGGAGGACCAAATAAGATAGTGAAGCATTTTGGGATCTCTTTTTCAGTATCTTGATATTTTCCTAATATTTGGCAATGATTGTTCTCTAAGATAGAGACTAAGTTAGTTAAATGGAACAAAAATTATTTGTCTTCAGCTAGAAAACTACAAGTAAAATAGAAGATATTATCCTCTTATCTATTTATTTTTCTTTTGTATGGCTCTTTGCATCAAATTGGATTGATAAAGCTGAAAAAAAATCTTAGACAACTCTTGTGGACCAATGGTAGAGAAAAAAGAAGGCATGTTGTGAAATTGGAGTGGTTTTTCTTATGAAGTAAGAAGGTGGACTTGGGCTAAAGGATTTAAAACTTCAAGAGATAGCTCTTGATACCAAATGGACAATTAAATCCATAAATGGTAGTGAGCCTTTGGAAATTCTAATTAGGGCTAATCTGTTGGCATAAAGAAACATGGTAACCAGTAATAGTATTGTCATTGATTGGAAAAAGTGGATAGAGATTTGTCATCTCTCTCTAGTCCTAAGATCTATATGAAAAGAGGATTGTTTGGAAACCAATGCCAACTTGCAAGAAAGAAATGATTGTACTCAAGTGCAACCATTCAGTATACAAAGCATCAGCAACCGAGCAATGTATATAGTCAAAGAATAAAATATTTATCTATCAAAAAAGGACCAGGGTAAACCCGTTGTAAACATGCATAGAGAAAGTATAAGTACAAACCGGTGTCATTAACACAAATGAGGAATGTGCGACTGGTAAAGTAAAGGAAGGAACTATGATAGGTTAAAGACTCTTACCTGTTCACATCATGAGGATCTCAACCGATCTAGTAATGACTGCAGTATGAACCGAGGAACTCATAGTCAACTATTTGTTCCAACCAAATCTTTGATGCACTAAATCCGAAGGACTTTGAGTTAACATGGTGATCAGTTTTGAGGTGGGTCTAAAGGTTGTAAAGCTAGGACTTGTGGTTTTAAAATTAAGAGTTATCTCTTGTGAAGGAAAGGTGATTGACACGCATCTATTTATTTCTTCATAAAGTAGATAAAGTAAGATCATGCATCGGATGTTTCCTTAGTGAATTGATACTTCACTCAGTGATGTATCTGATGGATATTTGAAGATAGGTCATGCATAAGAGGTGCAATTAGGGAAAAGACTCTATATATTCTTCTGCCTATTGAGAATATGGGTTGCCTTCATTCTGCCGAGTAAAAGAGTGAACATGTATTCTTGAGAAGCTAGGGTGAAAAGAAGTAAGAAGAAGAAAGAAAGAAGACTATGCAAAGAAGCACAAATAGTAGAGGAGAACACAGATGCGGCAACCGGTGATGCTTCTCAGTTGAGCACAAACATATATCTTATCAGGCTATGCAAAGCCACTTGTAAAAGGTCAACCTTTCTATTATTTTTCTAGAAATAACAATAGTTAAATCCCAGTATTTGGGTGGACTCTAACAGGTCCCTTGTATCAAATCCCTTAACTAGGTGACATCTTTCTAAGGTGTTCTAAGTCCGTTGACCAGGCAAGCACTAACTAGCCTTATTGTAACAAATCCCTTAACCGGGTTGCATCTAACAATGTGTTGTAATCCTTTAATCGAGAAGGCTCCTAACAGGGCGTACTCCAAAAGAGTACAAAATTTGTGAGGTCTCCTCACACCATGGTTTTGTTAGAAAGTAAAGATCCCCAAGATAACTAAGAGGGGGGGGGGGGGGGGGGGGTGAATCAGTTATCTGATAATTTAACCATTCAACTGCTTTAAAAAATATAATCAATGTACTAATCAACCATAGAAAGATAACCATACACAATTGCACAATAACACAATAAATGTTGACTAGGGAACCTCTTGAAAAGAGTAAACCCCGGTGGGAATGATGCCCACAAAATGATGCACTAATATGAAATTTCCTTGTTAGAGGATGGACCCTATTAGGAGTCTTATGAAATACATTTAGTACATATAAATCCCTGTTAGGAGATTTTGAATCTTTGTTAAAAGATTCTAACCCAGTTAAGAGTTTATGGAAGACAGAAGGACCCACTGCCCAAATAGCTTTAAGGCAAGATCTCTGAACCCACTGTCCAAAAGATCTTAGAATTATTCAATAGAATAATATGAAATATATTACCTCCTTCACATTGTGCCAAAACCGCACTCTTTGCTACACAAGATCACAATTCGAGATCTCTGTACTCACAAGTCTTCCTTCATCACTGAATTAGCTCTTTTCTTAACTTCATGCATATATTTGCATCTCAGTCTTCATAGTACATATTTTAACAAGGAAAACATTCCTTCTTATATACCAAACTCAAATAATTACAAATGAGTCGGTCCTCAATTACAAAATAATAAATTCTACACACTACACACAAAATTTCACATAAAACTGTCGGCTTCCAGATACTGTAACTTTCTCCAAACATATCTTCAAAGTTTGCACTATGAACCATGTCATCATTAATGAGTCTCCAAAATCCCTTTAACTGCACAAAATTAGATTCCATCCCAGCTAAGAGATATCCTCCGATTTCCAAAAATCGCTTCACAGAAACACTGTCTAAACACTGCTTTCACCAAAATGCTCATAACTCTCACAAATGAATGAATTTATTTTTGCGCTATTAACCATAGGTTAATAACACACCAAAGAACATACCATCAACTACACAAAATCCAATCTACAATACAACATGTGCGAAAAAAAAAATTGTACCTGCTTTCCTGCTAATATCTAGAATATCACTGTGTTGACATCAATGACAATCCAAGTCATGAATGCAACAACAACTGCTACAGAATGACTACCAAAATACTCTGCATTCATTCCTAACAATCTCCCCCATTGGCATTGATGGCAACATAGATGAAAAACATCCAATGTTCCAAAAATCCAATACTACAACATCACTGCAAAATATCAAATTAAATCTTGCTTCGTTTTCCTATTCAGCTCTCTCATACAATCCACAATATTTTTCATGTATATCTCTCCCCCATAGACATCAATGATATAAATTCCATCACTAAGTCAACAACAACTTAATGTCAAAAGACACTTTTCAAAAAAATACAATAACAAGATTCCTCATGACTCAGCTCATAAACTCCCCCATAGAGGAAGTTCCAACATCCAATCCAGAAGAAAGATAGGGCTCATATACCACTGGATGGATGAAATCATCTGCATCAATTCTCAAAAATAGGTTGGGGCATAACCCCAAGCATACCTCTCAGATACACAAATGTATCCTTAGGTAAAGGCTTTGTAAATATATCTGCTATCTGCTCCTTTGTGCTTATGTACTCCAATCTTACTTCTTTTTCTGCAACTTTGTCTCTTACAACATGATACTTGATCTCAATATGTTTAGTCTTAGAATGTAAAACAAGATTTTTTGACATACTCACTATACTGGTGTTATCATAATGTATAACAACAGGCTCATCAAACTTTATTCCAATATCCTTCAACATCTGCTTCATCCAAATAATCTGAATACAATTATTTGCTGCTGCAACATATTCTACTTATGTTGTACTTTGTGAAGTACAATTTTGCTTCTTACTTACCCAAGAGACCAATTTTCTTCCAAGAAAAAAGGCTCCACCACTGGTGCTTTTCTTGTCATCAACGATGCCTCCCCAATCTGCATCAGTATAGGCACATAAAGTAAAATCATTAGAATTCTCATACCATAATCCATAATCCATTGTTCCTTTCAGATATCTCAGTATCCTCTTTACTGCTGCATAATGTGATTCTCTAGGTTCTACTTGAAATCTTGCTACAATCCCAATTGAATGTGCTATATCAGGTCTTGTATGTGTCAAGTACTACAATCCTCCAATCATAGATCTGTATTTTTTCTGCTCAACTGCTGGTGTCTCATCTTTGCTAGATAACTTATGTCTAGTTACCATAGGTGTTCCAACAGGTTTAGAATCTTCTATTCCAAATCTTTTCAATAAATCATTCAAATACTTAGTCTGACTTACAAATATACCTTCCTTGCTTTGTGTTATCTGTAATCCCAAAAAATATTTCATTTCTCCAATCATGCTCATCTCAAATTCAGTCTTCATTTCATCTGCAAATTTGTCACTAGCTTCATCTTCTCCTCCAAAGATAATATCATCAATAAATATAACTATAACCAACAAACCATTCTCAATTTCTTTTGTGTATAAGTTACTATCTGATGTTCCTTTTATAAATCCCAATTTCAATAAATACTTATCCAATCTTGCATACCAGGTTCTAAGTGCTTGTTTTAATCCATATAAAGCTTTCTTTAACTTACATACCATATCTCCTTCTTGTGTCAAAGGAAAACCTTCAGGTTGCTCAATGTAGGCTTCTTCTTCTAATTCACCATTCAAAAATGCTAAGTTCACATCCATCTGATACACTTTAAATTTCTTGTAAGCTGCATATGCTAGAAACATTCTCACTGCTTCAAGTCTGGCCACAGGTGCAAAAGTTTCTTCATAGTCAATTCCTTCTTGTTGTGAATATCCTTTACATACCAATCTTTCTTTATTTCTTATCACTTCTCCTTGTTCATTCATCTTGTTTTTGAATACCCACTTTGTTCCAATCACATTCTTGTCTTCAGGTCTAGGGACCAATTCCCATGTCTTGTTTTTTTCAATCTACTCTAGTTCTTCTTTCATAGCACTAATCCAATGTCCATCTTCACAAACTTCATTAGTAGTCTTAGGTTCAATTTGAGAAATCAAACATAAATGTACCTTATTTTGAGTTAAAACTCCTCTATCTAAACTTCCAATAACTTGCTCAACAGGGTGATGTCTTGAAGTAGACCTGTTAGGTGTCATAGTTACTGATCTTGTTCCAACTATAGATTATTCTCTGCTTTCTTCTCTATTTTCTTCAGCATGACTTTCATTCAGCAAATCACTGTTAGTTTCAAAAAATAATTTTGCATTTTCAATGTTAGGCTGAGGTTGTGCTTCTCCATCAGATTCATAATCAAGCATTCTTTCCTAAATTTTAAACTTCTCATCAACTTTTACATTTGCACTTTCAACAATAGTCTTAGTTCTTTTGTTATAACATTTATATGATTTGGTTTTTAAAGAATATCCAGGAAATATTCCTTCATCACTTCTAGGATCAAACTCTCCTATATCATCATCTCTCTTTATATAACATTTACTTCCAAAAATTCTAAAATACTTAACTGAGGGTGTATATCCAAACCATAATTCATAAGGTGTCTTGTTTGTATCTGCTCTGATTTGTACTCTGTTCATAGTGTATACTGTTGTGTTCACTGCTTCTCTCCAAAAAGTCTTAGCCAGATCATTTTCAAACAACATAGCTCTTGCTGCTTTAGTTATTGACCTGTTCCTTCTTTCTGCAATACCATTTTGTTCTGGTGTTCTAGGGGCTGAAAGTTGTCTCTTAATACCATTCATTTCACAAAAGGTGTTAAACTCTCTAGATGTAAATTCACCACCTCTATCAGATCTTAGACACTTAATCTTCATTCTAGATTCATTCTCAATTTTTCTTTTCATGATCTTAAATTTATCAAATTCTTCATATTTTTCTTTCAAAAATGCAATCCACATCATCCTTGTAAAATCATCAACAAGAATCATAAAATACCTTTCTCCATAAAATCCTCTAGTCCTAGTAGGACCACTAAAGTCTGTATGAACAATCTTTAGCTTCTCTGTCGATGTGAACTTCTTGTTGGGAAATGAACCCCTTTTTTGCTTTGCCATCATACATTCTTTGCAAATCATGTTAGTAGGTTTCATAATTCTAGGTAAATCTCTTACAACAAGTGTAGTACTCACCTTGACAATATTATCAAAGTTTATATGACAAAACCTTTTATGCCATAACCAACTATCATCAATCCTAGTTATCAAACATGTCATCTTAGTAGGATTCAACTGAAATACATTACCTCTGGTTCTGGACCCTTTTCCAATCAGATTTCCATCTTTATCTTTTATCACACAATTTTTCTCAGAAAACCAAACTTGATAACCCTTATCAGCCAATTGTCCAACGCTTAGTAGATTATGTCTCAGTCCATCAACAAAGTAAACATCATTAGTGTTAGTCTTTCCATCAAGAGTAATAGATCCTATACCCTTAATCAAACAAGGTGCATTGTTACCAACCCTAACAATTCCTCCATCATAATTATCTAACTTAAAAAATTTATTTTATCTCCAGTCATATGATGTGAACAACCACTGTCTATAATCCAATCAGATTTCTTTTCAACTTGTGAAACTAATGCTTTTTCTTCCCTTTTATTAGATTCAGAACTTTCTTCTTTAATTGCTACAAATCCTATTTCCTCAAAGTTATCATTATCACTGTCACTTAAATGTCTTTCAATTCCTACTTCAAGATCTTCATCATTTGCATAATAACATTCTTTAGATCTCCTAGGTTTAAAGTTGCTTCTATACTTCTTAACTCTTTTAGGACATTTAGATGCAAAATGACCATATTCTTGACAAGTCCAACATTTAAAGATTTTCTTACCATCTAGTTCTCTTTTTACAAGTAATGCAATACCTTCTTCAATCTTCTTATCTTCCTCAGATCTGCTACTGCTAGCATAATCTCCATTCACACTAGTACTTCTTTTAGGTCTAATGTTAAAAGCACTGAATGTTGTTTCCATTCTAGGTAGCTCTCCTGATAATCTCAAGTTCATCTCTACTATTTCTAATCTTCCAAGAAGAGTCTCTCTTGAAAATTTCAATGTACAAGGTATCACTTGTTCAATCATCTGTGTTGTCTGCTTGAATACTAGTGTTAAAGTTCTCAGACTTTTCCATATCACTTCATTCTCTGTCTTATCACCTCCACAAGACTTTATTCCTGTTACAATCTTAGACATCCTACCAATATAGCTTCTAATAGATTCATCTTCCATCATTCTGATATCTTCAAATGCACAAATCCAATTATGTAATCTAGCCTTCTTTGCATGTTCATCACCTTCAAAAGTAGAATGTAAAGCTTTCCAAATTGCATGAGATGTTTTCAAACATCTTACCTGACTATATTCATTCTCCTGTAGTGCTCACAAAAGTGCTTCTCTTGCAAGTATGTTACACATGAATAGATCTAGTTCATCTTTAGTTCCTGCCTCTAGATTGTCTTCCTAAATGATAGTCTTCTCATTCTTTGTAATCAACCAATAAATTGGTCCTAAACACAATAGATGAGTCTTCATCTTTTCTTTCTAGCTGTCAAAATTTACTCCATCAAAATTAGGGCTTTCTTTTCTGAAATTTGCCATGGATCTCCTTAAGTTGTTAAACTTTTCTTTCAAGGACCTGCTGCTCTGATACCAATTGTTAGAAAGTAAAGATCCCCAAGATAATTGAGAGGGGGGGGTGAATTATTTATCTAATAATTTAACCATTCAACTACTTTAAACAATATAAACAATGTACTAATCAACCATAGAAAGATAACCATACACAATTGCACAATAACACAAGATATGTTGACTAGGGAACCTCTTGAAAAGAGTAAACCCCGATGGGAATGATGCCCACAAAATGATGCACTAATATGAAAGTTCCTTGTTAGAGGATGGACCCTATTAGGAGTGTTATGAAATACGTTCAGTACATATAAATCCCTGTTAGGAGATTTTGAATCCCTGTTAAAAGATTCTAACCCGGTTAAGAGTTTATGGAAGACAGAAGGACCCACTGCCCAAACAGCTTCAAGGCAAGATCTCTAAACCCACTGTCCAAAAGATCTTAGAATTATTCAATAGAATAATATGAAATATATTACCTCCTTCAGACTGTGCCAAAACTGCACTCTCTGCTACACAAGATCACAATTCCAGATCTCTGTACTCACAAGTCTTCCTTCATCACTGAATTAGCTCTTTTCTTCACTTCATGCATATATTCACATCTCAGTCTTCATAGTACATATTGTAACAAGGAAAACATTCTTTCTTATAGACCAAACTCAAATAATTACAAATGAGTCGGTCCTCAATTACAAAATAATAAATTCTACATGCTACACACAAAATTTCACATAAAACTATCAGCTTCTAGATACTGTAACTTTCTCCAAACATATCTTCAAAGTTTGCACTATGAACCATGTCATCATTAATGAGTCTCCAACATCCCTTTAATTTCACAAAATTAGATTCCATCCCAGCTAAGAGATATCCTCCGATTTCCAAAAATCGCTTCACAGAAACACTATCTAAACACTGCTTTCACCAAAATGCTCATAACTCTCACAAATGAATAAATTTCTTTTTGCGTTGTTAACCATAGGTTAATAACACACCAAAGAACATACCATCAACTGTGCAAAATCCAATCTACAATACAACATGTGTGCAAAACAAAATTGTACCTGCTTTCCTGCTAATATCTAGAATATCACTATGTTGACATCAATGACAATCCAAGTCATGAATGCAACAACAACTACTATAGAATGACTGCCAAAATACTTTGCATTCATTCCTAACAGGTTTTTACCCTAACCAGGTTTCCACATGATAAATTTGGTGGCACTGTTTGGTTGTTTGCTTTTTGTTATTATATGCTTAAATATGTTTTGGCTTACAGTTACAAATATACTTCACTAGATCTGAAAAGAAGATTTTTAGAGGTGTTGATTCACCCCTCCCCTCTCAGCATTGGTTGGGACTATCAATTGGTATAGAGCCAAGTCTTATTTACTTTACTACTTAGCTGCATAAAGAAAAAATAAAAAAAAAAGGTCAAGATGATGAGAAAGGAAGGGACCAAAGTTTTCAAAGGAAAACTTTACTTTGTGGTGTAGCAGAATGAAGCTGTATATGAAGACCACTAGAGATCAGTATTGGAATCATGTTACCACTTATTACATTGAACCCGTTGGCACTTTGACACCTAATGAACTAAAGATCAAAATTGATCATACGGCTGCTACGGATATGATAGCTAGCACACTACCTGATCATGTCTATGCTGAGATAGAACATCTAATTCTGCTCACAAGATGTGGGTCAAGCTGCAACTGGTATATGGAGGGAACCCAAACATTCAAAGAGCCAAAGTTGAAAGCCTCGGAGGAAAATACGATGACATGAGGATGAATGAGGGAGAAGACATTGAAACATACAACAACCAGATCAAGGAATTAATCAACTCCATCAAAGCACTAGAAGAAATCTTAGTGATGAGGAGGCGGTGAGAAAAATATTGAGAATGCTCTGACCTCAGTATGCCATCATGATCTTTGCTATTCAAGAACTCAGATCGGTGACCAAAGATCAAGTCACTCTAGACTCCCTAATTGGTAAGTAAGTTGCCTTTGAATTGATTAATTTTGATAATAGCTTACCCATTCAGGAAGCATCTTGTAAGTCTTCTATCAACATCTCTTCCACCAAAAAGGGAAGAGAAATCGGTAACTATTCTACTGGTAAGATTGGTAATCTTGTTGAGAATCTTCTCTCAACAGAGATGGAGCAAGATGATTTTAAAGAACTCATTGCCAGGAGATTCCCTAAAGGAAAAGGGAAGTACAAAGGAAATCTTCCCTTGAAATGCTTCTCTTGCAACAAGATAGGACATATTGCAGCAAGATATCCTGATAATGATAATAAAGATAAGACAGACCGATTTAAGAGAAAATAAAAGAAGGAATGCTATCTTACAAAGGAAAGGGTCACAGACAATGAGTCTGAAGACTTTGAAGATCCATAAATTGCATTTGTTGCAATAAAAGAAGAGAAGCCAGCAGTAAGTGAAATAGCACTTATATCAAGATCTCATCAGGATGATGATTAGATCATTGACAACGGTTGCACTCACCACATGACTAGTGATAAGAACAAATTTATCATCCTGAAGCTCAATGACAATGGATCAGTTACCTTTGGAAATAATGCTCCCTATGCCATCAAAGGTAAGGTTTCCAATATTGCACTCTGCAACAATGTTATATGTGAAGAAGTGTACTAGGTTGAACGACTCAAGTACAATTTAATTAGTGTTGCACAATTGAACAATAAAGGATTCATGTTAGAGTTCGGACAAGGCTCCTATATAGTCAAGAATCAGTCTGGAACCCATCTTGCAACTGGTAGACAAAGCAAAGGTAATCTATTCTACCTAGACTCAATGGAAGGAACTTATCTCATAGCGTCAGTCAAAGGAGAAACAAGCTGAATCTATCTTATTTCCAAGGAAGACAATAGTTGGATATGGCACAAGAGACTCTGCCACATAAACTTTGTCATTATTGTCAAAGTGAGCAAAAAGAAATTGGTTAGAGAACTCCCTGATATTACAAAACCTATCAAATGTGTTTGTAAAGATTGTCAGCTAGGAAAACTAACAGGAACAAGTTTCAATAGTAAGTTTTTTGCTAAAAATGTTTTGGATCTTGTGCACATAGATTCGTGTGGACCAATGAAGACAAAGAGCTATTATGGAGACTGGTACTTCATGATCTTTTTAGATGACTTCTCAAGAATGATGTGGACTCTCTTTCTTGGGGAGAAATCAAAGGCCTTCCACATGTTTAAAATCTATAAAGCTAGAGCGTAAAAGGAAACTGGTAAAAGTCTGAAGTGCCTGAGGTCAGACAAAGGAGGTGAATACACCTCTCAAGAGTTCACTCACTATTGTGAGGAACATGGAATAAAGAGACAATTTTCTACACCAAGGACTCCTCAACAAAATGGAGTAGCAGAAAGATTGAACGGGACTCTGATCTATTGTGCTAGAACCCTGTTGATTCAGAAGGATCTTCCTCATCACTTCTGGAGAGAAGCTATCAGCACTGTTGTCTACACACTAAACCAAGTTCAAGTCAAAAAGGGAACCGGTAAGACTCCTTATGAACTATGGTTCAATCATACTCCTAGTGTAGGCTACTTCAAAATCTTTGGTAGTACATGTTACATCAAAAAAAATATGTACTCTGGGAAGTTTGATCCCAAGAGAGACAAAATAATATTTTTGGGTTACTCTACCAAAAGAAAATCCTACCAGTGTCTAAACAAGAGAAAAGGAAAAATAATTGAGAGCATCAATGTAAAATTTGATGAATCTTTAGAACTGATCAAGGTGACGGGTCATAAAGATCATGACAATCCTGAGGGTTAAGTTGAAGGACATTTCATTGAGTTCAATGAAGAAACAACTTAATATTAAAGAGAACAGCATATGAATAGACATTTGGAGTGGGAGACTATACCTATAGTTGACAGGTCATCATAGGATGGTGAACAAGAAGTCATTCAGTACCATGATGAAGTTGTTCAATCAAAAGAGTGTGACCGAGAACAATGACCGGTTCTCCCAAGGTATGTCACATATCATTCCACTAACAAAATTATTGGTGAAAAACATGCTAATGTCTTAACCAGGAAAAAGGCCAAAGAGAATATATGTTTACTTTCATATATAGAGCCTAAATCCACAAGGGAAGCTCTAGAAGATGAAGACTGGGTCAAGGCCATGGAGGAAGAAATTGAGAAAATTGAGAAGAATGACACATGGGAGCTTATGCCAAGACCAAAGGATAAGAATTTCATAGGGACCAAGTGGGTCTACAGGAACAAACTAAATGGGGATGGGAAAGTAATAAGAAATAAGGCAAGACTAGTCTGCAAAGGGTATGCCCAGGAAGCTAGACTGGACTATGGAGAAACTTTTGCACCAGTGGCCAGACTAGAAGGAGTAAGAATTCTTCTTGCCTATGTTGCACACAAGAAATTTAAAGTCTATCAAATGGATGTCAAGTCTGCATTCCTGAATAGAATACTGGAAGAGGAAGTCTACATTGAACAACTGGAAGGCTTCACATTCGCACAAAGTGATGATATGGTCTGTAAGTTGAAAAAGGCTCTTTATGGGCTCAAGAAAGCTCCAAGGCCTTGGTATGAGAGGTTACACTCATACCTTCTGACTATAGGATTCATAAGAATCGGGGACAACAGCAACATGTATCTCAAGATTGAAAAAGATGGAAATATGATTGTTGAGATCTTTGTGGATGACATCATCTTTGGAGGAGATGAAAGAATGAGAAAATCCTTTGTTGAAGAGATGAAAGAATTTGAGATGTCTATCATAGGCACCATTAAATTCTTCATTGGACTTCAGGTCCATCAGCTAAAAGAAGGTATTTTTATCTCTCAGTCCAAGTATATAAAATAAAATCTTAAGACCTTTGGACTTGAAGAATCTAAACTGGTTGGAACACCAATGATAACTAACCTCAAGTTATCAAAGGAGGATGATGCAAAAGAAGTGAATGAAATAATGTATCAATCCATGATAGGAAAATTGCAATATGTTGTTCACAGTAGACCAAAAATTGCACATGCAATTGGCATAGTGGCAAGATTCTCTGCTAATCCCAAAGAGACACATCTAATAGCAATGAAGAGAATCTTTAGATATTTAAAGGGAACTGAGGAATATGGCTTGTGGTTTCCACACAAGGGAGGATTCGAAGTAAATGTATACACTGATGTAGATTGGGCTGGCAACATTGATGATAGAAAGAGCACAAGTGGTGGTGCATTCTTTCTCGGTGGAAGAATTGTTTCTTGGACAAGTAAGAAACAGAATTGTATTTCACAATTCTCTATAGAGGTTGAATATGTTGCTGCAATAATCAATTGCACACAGGTAATCTAGATCAAACAACTGTTGGAAGGAATCAAAGAATAGATACCTAAACTGATAGCTATCTATTGTGATAGCACCAGTGCAATTAACATATCCAAGAACCCTACTATGCACTCCAAGAGAAATCACATTGCCATAAAGTATCATTACTTGAGAGAATTGGTACAAGACAAGGAGGTGAGATTGAAGTATGTTCCCACAAAGGAACAAATTGTTGATATCTTCACAAATCCATTACCAAATAGTACTTTTGAGTATCTCAAAGGAAAACTAGGGGTGATACCCCTTCATGATCTTCAATAATCCTGCACAAGAGATCATCAATTCATTTTTCTTCAGTAGAGGGTTACACCTCATCTTCTCTAGACTAATGAAAAGGATTGTTGCTCATAGGGGGAGCAGATTAGAAAAAGGTAGTCTTTTTTACTAGCCTTTAACATTATTGTCAAAAAGGGGGAGGGTTTGGAAATAACTAGTAGTTAAACCAACAATAATGGTAGCAGTGATACAAAAGATGCAAGCACAAAAAACTGGTGATATGAAGGTTTTTCAATCAATGCCAAAGGGGGAGATTTTTGGCATAAAGAAATGGTAACTGGTAAGCCTGCTACCAGTAACAGTATTGTCATTGATTGGAAAAAGTGGATAGAGATTTTTCATCTCTCTCTAGTCTTAAGATCTATATGAAAAGAGGTTGGTTTGGCAGCCAGTGCCAATTAACTTGCAAGAAAGAAATGATTGTACTCAAGTGTAACCAGTCAATACACAAAGCATTAGCAACTGGGCAATGTATATATTCAAAGAATAAAAGATTTATCTATCAACCTGGTGTAGGAGAACCCACTATAAACTTAGCAAATAATACTCATCAAAGTCCTAAGAACATCTACTTAGGTTAGATCTTCCATCTAAGCATATAGGCCAACTTGTAAGACCTAGTTCCAAGATTGGCATAACTATAAGCCCTTGGTCAACTATGGTCAAAGGTGGTCAAATGGCCTAGAAACTTAGGATTTTTTTATTTTCATGTTTTTAATGCTTTAGATCCATGGTGGATCAGTAGATTAGGCCTAGACCAAGTTTGGTCACCTAGAATGCAAAATTGCAAAAATGTTGTAAAAGTTGCTTAACAACTTTGACAACTTTTGCCAAAAGTTGTAAACAAAGCCCCCAATAGTCAAATGGTTTGAAATTCAGTTGTAACCAATGGGGGACACCTTCATAATCCCTTTCAGGTAGGTGGAAGGTAAGATATGTAAGTTTGGCAATTCAAATCAATAAAAATATCAACATTTCTCTGCAAACTCTGAGGAGAATTGAAGTGTATAGATGGGTAGGGATAGGAGGGCATGAAATTGTGAAACCAAAATTTTGATCCCTGAATCTAATTTCATTTTCAACTGGTCTCATGTTCTAATCTTTCCTAGTTTGTAAGATATCTAGTTTTTAGTGAGACTAGCTGGATTGAAGGCTTAAAACCAGGGTTTCCAATAGAGCTTGGTTGTTTGGAACAATTCCACCATGGGAAATTGATGCCCCTTGGTGGAATCCAACCTTTACCAATTTATTTTCATATTCTACAAGTTAGAAGTGTGGATTTCCAAGGGAGTGGATTTGTCGTTATGCCCTAGGTGTACATCTCTATGTGTGCACCAGTCTGTGACTTAGAATAGTCACCATAACTCTCGGTTGGAGAGTCATCAAGGCTCAAAAATCTGGATTATGAGTTCTTTTACATGTCCTCTCATGCTCCCATAATTGGTTCAGGAATTGACTTGGGAGAAAGAGCACCCATAGTGCAATTGGATTCCTAATTAGGCCTAATAGCTCGGTCTAGTCTAGATGTTTCAGTCTCATTCATTGGACTTCACATCTTGGTGTTTGGATATGTTTTGTAAAGCCCAAAAGGGTGTCATAATCTCCAACCTAATTCATCTCTCATAGGGAATTATTTTGACTTGTGATCAAAATTCCTTCTAGGAAAGGCTACAAGCCTAGTCCTTGGTTTGTGAAGCAACTAGTATGTATGGGTTACTTGTAAGTGAAAGAACCATTGGAACTAAAAAAATAAGACCTAAATAGGATAGAATAGTTATTGTAAGCTACCCTTGGTTTTATGATTCATTTCATAGGGTTTGGTTGTTTATTGGGTTAAGGAAACTCCTTAATAACCCTTGGTTATTGGTGTCTAGAACTTTGTGGAACCTAGTGATTAGGTTATCCTTGGATCTTGGGGTTGTGATAACCTCATTTATTGTTCATTATACACTTGGGATTAGTGTAGGGAACTTGACCTTCATACTTTGGTGTACTTGGTACCCAATTCTTGCCAATTTCTCACTATTTAGAGGCTTCCAACTGCCCACTTTGCATCAAGTGGTATCAGAGCTATGTCTGCTCCTGAGGATGAAGGGATCCCTGCAAGGGTCACAAATAGTGAGTTAGCAAAGATGGTGAGAGAAAAAAGGGCTGCAAACATAGCCTTAACTAAGATGCTTCAAGAACTTGAAAAGAAGCTAGACAAGGATAAGGAAGATGGGTCTGAAAATGAAGAGGGGAGTGAAGAGGAGGAAGATGATCCTGATTAGAACCTCCCTGCAAACCAAAGGCCTTTCATTGATGCCTTAAAGTCCATGGGGAGAAGAACAATGGAGGAAAAGATAGAATTTCTGATCTTCAATGGCAAGATGAATGCAGATTTAGCCTTGGATTGGGTAGAGGATTTGAAAACATTCTTTGAATGTGAAGACATCCCTGAAAAGAAAAGGGCAAAGATAGCAAGATCCAAGTTGAACGGAGCAGCCCTAAAATGGTGGAACTTCATCCAAATAGAAAGGGTGAAGAATGGAAGGAGCGTGATCAATTCATGGAACAAGATGATAGCATTAATTAAGGAGACATATGTGTCTGAAGATTATGGGGTGCAAATCCATAGGAGGAAGCAAAGTTTGAAGCAAAAAGACATGGACATAGGCTCATAAACTAAAGAGTTCCTAAAATTATGTATGAAGACAAATGTGGCAGAAGATGAGGAAGAAAAGCTAGCAAGATACATGAATAGGTTGAAGGTATCCATTCAAGAGGAACTAAGCCTACACTACCCTACCATAGTCAATAAGTGCTATCAAATGGCACTCAAGGTAGAGGAGAAATGGAAAAGGAAATAGGAGTTTGGAAAAGGGAAGAGTAATGACAATGGGAAGAACTTTAGAGGCAAAGGAAACTCTTGCAACAAGGGACAGAATAGTGGCAGCAACAACAAGACCCCTGACCAAGGAGACAAAGAAAATAGTGACTCAAATTCAAGAGGAAACTATAGAGGAAGGAGACCCTTCAATAGAGGAAGAACAAACTCTGGAAGAGGTAATGGACCATTGAAATGTTTCTATTGCAATCAGATGGGACATCATGCAGGAAGGTGCCCTGAGAAGAGGAATAACAACAATCAAGTTGAGAGGAGAGCACAACTCATCCAAGAAGACAAGCAAGAAGACAATGCTGACACTAGAGACTTGGAACTAGGGGAAGGAGTATGTTTGATGATGAGGTAGGTCTTCCTTCAAGTGCCACAAAACCAAGAGCCTCCACAAAGGAAGAAACTCTTTGAGACAAAGATCAAATGTCATGGAAAGGTATGTAATCTATTTATAGATTCTGGTTCAATTGAAAATTTAGTATCTTGTGAAATGGTTCAAAAGTTAAACCTCCCTAAGAAGCCACACCCTTGCCCCTATCATGTCTCATGGCTAACAAAAGGCCAACAAACTCTAGTAGCAGAACAAGCATGGATAGAGTTCTCAATAGCAGACTTTAAGGACAAAGTTCTTTGTGATGTGGTTGAGATGGATGCCTCACACATCCTTCTAGGCAGGCCTTGGAAATTTGATGTAGATGTCATACACCATTGTAGGAAGAACACCTACTCCATCACCAAGGATGGAAAAAATTTTACCATGAAGCCCCTACCTGAGAGCAAGTCTGAAAAAGAACCTAAGGTCATCATCATGGGAGAGAAAGAAATGTTAAAAACATTGAAGGAACCTAATACTAAAGCTTTTGTCCTAATCTCCAAACCCAAAGACAACATGAAGTCTGATCAAAAAGATCCTATACCAAAAGAAGCTATGAAACTGTTACAAAAGTACAGAGATGTCACTACTAGTGACCTACCCACAAGCCTCCCTCCCTTAAGAGATATCAGTCACCAAATTGACCTGATACCTGGTTCCTCTCTACCTAATAAGGCCCCATATAAAATGACACCATTGCAGCATGCAGAGATTGCAAAGCAAGTTGGAGAACTATTGGAAAGAGGACTCATTCAAAAGAGTCTCAGTCCATGTGCAGTACCATCATTTCTAGCCCCTAAAAAGGATGGCAAATGGAGATTATGTACTGACAACAGGGCCATCAACAAGATCACCATAAGGTATAGATTCCCCATGCCAAGGATTGAGGATCTATTGGATTAACTAGGAGGTGCTTGCTACTTCACCAAGATAGAATTAAAGTCTAGATATCATCAAATCAGAATCAAACCAGGAGATGAATGGAAAACAACATTCAAGACTACTGAAGGTTTGTTCGAATGGTTAGTAATGCCCTTTGGCCTAAGCAATGCCCCTAGCACTTTTATGAGGCTTATGAATGAGATATTCATTGATTTTATTGGCAAATTTTTCATTGTTTACCTTGATGACATACTAATATTCAGTCATAGAAAGGAAGACCATCTTGATCATGTGGAACAAGTATTAAGAAGACTTCATCAACACAAGTTGGTAATCAACTTGGAGAAGTGCATGTTTATGTGGAAGGAACTTGTATTCCTAGGATTTGTGATCTCACAAGGTACTCTCAAGATGGATCCTGAGAAGGTAGAAGCAATCATCAACTGGCCTCCTCCAAAGAACCAAGGTGATGTAAGAAGCTTCCATGGACTTGCAACTTTCTATAGAAAGTTCATCAAAAATTTTAGTCATGTGTGTGCACCAATGCTTGAAACCATTAAAGGAGGAAAGAAAACTAAGTTTACTTGGACAAAAGAAGCAAATGATGCATTCCAATACTTGAAGAGTAGGGTTTCCCAATATCCTATCTTGGTCCTCCCTGATTTCAACAAAGTCTTCACTGTGGAGACAAATGCAAGCAACTTGGCTATAGGTGCAATCCTAAGTCAAGAAGGTAAACCAGTTGCCTTTTTCTCAGAGACACTAAATGAGGCCAAAAGGAAATACTCTACATATGACCTACATCTTTATGCCATGGTCCAAGCCCTTAAGAAATGGAGGCACTATTTGATCCCAAAGGAATTTTTGGTATACATTGATAACCATGCATTAAGTTTCCTTAATTCACAAGAAAAACTCTTTGTCAGACATCTGAAATGGGTAGAACAGTTGCAGGCCTACACCTTCAACATTAAGCATAAGAAGGGTGTAACAAACAAAGTTGATGATGCCCTTAGTAGGAGGGTTGGTCTGATTGAAGAAATACAACTACAAAGTGTGGGAGTTGAGTCTCTCAAGCACCTATACCCTGATGACCCTGATTTTGTAGAAATATATCAAATTTGCACAAAGATGGTTGGAAGATACCATACTAACTTTTTTGAATATCTGATTTAGAATGGACTCCTATTCAAAGGAGCTCAACTATGCATACCAAAATGTTCAATGAGGACAAACATAATCATGGAAAAGCACTATGGTGGCCTAGGAGGTCACTTTGGCATTGATAAGACAGCAGACATGGTGAGGAGAAGTTATTTTTGGCCTAAAATGAACAATGATGTTAAGAAGTTCATAGAAACCTGCACAATATGTCAGCAAGCTAAAGGTGTGTCAACTAATCAAGGACTATATCAACCCTTACCAATCCCTTCTAGACCATGGGAGTCCATCTCAATGGATTTTCTAATGGGGTTTCCTAAAACAAAGCAGGGCTTTGACAGTGTTTTTGTAATAGTGGATAGGTTTAGCAAAATGGTCCATTTTGTACCATGTAAAAGCATAAATGATGCTTCACACATTGCACATCTTTTCTTCAAAGAGGTAGTTAGGATACATGGTCTGCCTCAGTCAATTGTATCCGACATGGATGTAAAGTTCCAAGGCCATTTTTGGAGGACACTCTTCAAGAAATTGGGAACAAACCTCACCTATAGCTCTGCCTATCACCCACAAATAGATGGGTAGATTGAGGTAGTAAATAGATCCTTAGGCAATCTCCTAAGATGCCTAACCAAATAATATGCTCAGATTTGGGATACACTCATGCCCCAGGCAGAGTTTGCATTCAATGATTCCATGAACAGGTCAACCATAAAAACTCCATTCCAAGCAGTATATGATCTTCATCCCAAAGGACCATTAGACCTGATAGAACTACCATCTGACTTCAAAGTCAGTGCTCTAGGCCAAGAACTGGTAGAACTCATCATAAAGGTGTAGCATGAGGTCAAAGAAGCATTGCAAAGATCTAGTTTGAAGTACAAGGAACATGCTAACAAGAGAAAAAGGGAGATCCACTTCAAAGTGGGAGACAAGGTTTAGGCATTTCTGAGGAAAGAGAGACTACCTAAGGGTAGATACTCTAAACTTCATATGAAGAAAGTAGGACCCTACAGTATACTCAATAAAATGGGTGAGAATGCTTATGAGATTTCTCTCCCCCCAACCTTGAAAATCTCTCCAATATTCAATGTTGCAAACCTCACCCCCTACAAAGCTACAACAGGTTCAACAAGTGAACAAGGTGAGGAAACAAACATCAATGATGGAAACTATGTCACAAATATTCCTCAAAGCAAACCACTAGAGTTGGAAGAAAAATTAGACACCAAGTTGTTGAAGCAGACCAGAACCAAGAAGTATATGCAGTATTTAGTCAAATGGAAAGGGCTCCCCAACATAGATGCAACTTGGCTGACTGAAGACCAAATCAAACAACATGGGACTTCAGTGGAACAATTAACCTCAAGTAGGAACTTGAGTTTTAAAACTCAAGGGGAGTATGGTGCAGGAGCACCCACTATAAACTTAGCAAATAATACTCATCAAAGTCCTAAGAACATCTACTTAGGTTAGATCTTCCATCTAGGCATATAGACCAAGTTGTAAGACCTAGTTCCAAGATTGGCATAACTATAAGCCCTTGGTCAACTATGGTCAAAGGTGGTCAAATGGCCTAGAAACTTAGGATTTTTTTATTTTCATTTTTTTAATGCTTTAGATCCATGGTGGATCAATAGATTAGGCCTAGACCAAGTTTGGTCACCTAGAATGCAAAATTGCAAAAATGTTGTAAAAGTTGCTTAACAACTTTGACAACTTTTGCCAAAAGTTGTAAACAAAACCCCCAATGGTCAAATGGTTTGAAATTTGGTTGTAACTAATGGGGGACACCTTCATAAGCCCTTTCAAGCGGGTGGAAGGTAAGATGTGTAAGTTTGGCAATTCAAATCAATAAAAATATCAACATTTCTCTGCAAACTCTGAGGAGAATTGAAGTGTACGGATGGGTACGGATAGGAGGGCATGAAATTGTGAAACCAAAAGCTGGATCCCTAAATCTAATTTCATTTTCAACTGGTCTCATGTTCTAATCTTTCCTAGTTTGTAAGATATCTAGTTTTTAGTGAGACTAGCTAGATTGAAGGCTTAAAACCAGGGTTTCCAATAGAGCTTGGTTGTTTGGAACAATTCCACCATGGGAAATTGATGCCCCTTGGTGGAATCCAACCTTTATCAATTTATTTTCATATTCTACAAGTTAGAAGTGTGGATTTGTAGGGGAGTGGATTTTTCGTTATGCCCTAGGTGTACATCTCTATGTGTGCACCAGTCTATGACTTAGAACAGTCACCATAACTCTTGGTTGGAGATTCATCAAGGCTCCAAAATATGGATTATGAGTTCTTTTACATGTCCTCACATGCTCCCATAATTGGTTCAGGCATTGGCTTGGGAGAAAGAGCACCCATAGTGCAATTGGATTCCTAATTAGGCCTAATAGCCTGGTCTAGTCTAGATGTTTCAGTCTCATTCATTGGACTTCCCACCTTGGTGTTTGGATATGTTTTGTAAAGCCCAAAAGGGTGTCATAATCTCCAACCTAATTCATCTCTCATAGGGAATTATTTTGACTTGTGATCAAAATTCCTTCTAGGAAAGGCTACAAGCCTAGTCCTTGGTTTATGAAGCAACTAGTATGTATGGGTTGCTTGTAAGTGAAAGAACCATTGGAACTAAAAAAATAAGACCTAAATAGGCCAAAATAGTGATTTTAGGCTACCCTTGGTCTTGTGAGTCATTTCATAGTGTTTGGTTGTTTATTGGGTTAAGGAAACTCCTTAGTAACCCTTGGTTATTGGTGTTTAGAACTTTGTGGAACCTAGTGATTAGGTTACCCTTGGATCTTGGGGTTGTGATAACCTCATTTATTGTTCATTCTACACTTTTGATAAGTGTAGGGCACTTGACCTTCATACTTTGGTGTACTTGGTACCCAATTCTTTCTAATTGCTCACTGTTCAGAGGCTTCTGATTGCCCACTTTGCATCACAACCAAGGACCAAGGTAAAACTAGCGTAGACATGCATAGAGAAATTATGAGTACAAACTGGTGTCATTAACACAACTGAGGAATGTGTGATCGGTAAAGTAAAGGAAGGAGCTATGATAGGTCAAAGAGTACTTTTACCTGTTCACATCATGAGGATCTCAACAGATCTAGTAATGACTCCGGTATGAACCAAGGAAGTCATAGTCAACTATCTGTTCCAACCAAATCTTTGACGCACTAAATCTAGAGGACTTTGAGTTAACATGGTGATCGGTTTTGAGGTGCATCTGAAGGTTTTAAAGCTAGGATTTGTGGTTTTAAAAGAAAGAGTTATATCTTCTGAAGGAAAGGTGATTTACACGCATCTATTTCTTTCTTCATAAAGTAGATAAAGCAAGAGCATGCATCAGATGTTTCCTCAGTGAACTGATACTTCACTCAGTGATGTATCCGATAGAGATCTGAATTCAAGTCATGCATAAGAGGTGCAATTAGGGCAAAGACTCTATATATTCTTCTACATGTTGAGAATATGGGTTGCCTTCATTCTTCCGAGTAAAAGAGTGAACCTGTATGCTTGAGAAGCTAGGGTGAAAAGAAGTAAGAAGAAGAAAGAAAGAAAACTGTGCAGAGAAACACAAACAGTAGAGGAGAACACACCTGTGACAACCGGTAATGCTTCTTAGTTGAGCACAAACATATATCTTATCAGGCTATGCAAAGCCACTTGTAAAAGGTCAACCTTATTATTGTTTTTCTAGCAATAACAATAGTTAAATCCCAGTATTTGGGTGGACTCTAACAGGTCCCTTGTATCAAATCTCTTAACCAGGTGACATCTTTCTAAGGTGTTCTAAGTCTTCTGACCAGATAGGCACTAACTGGCCTTATTGTAACTGTTGGTGTAATTAAATATTCACTAATTACACTTTACTTAAGTTTACTTAGGATAATGCATTTGCATATTAGTTGTCATTGTGCCACCTAGGAGTTTGCATTTCTTTTTAGCACATGGTTAGAAGAATCTCCACTTTAGGTGTGATAGTTGTCATCACATACCTCTTTGTGTGTGAGATCCACCTTTAGTGCTCTTATCACATTATCATCCTCTCATTGTTACACATGTTGCACATACTTTGATGTACAATGGAGGATGATCCACCTTTGGTGGACATGTGATTCCACCTTGTGTGGGTGATATCTTATCATGTAGTCTTATTGCATTGCATATATATTTAGGCACTCCTACTTTGTAATCAATCAATTCAATTGGCTATAATCAATTATTTGATCATTTTTCATATCTCTCTTGTGTTATCTCTTGAGCTTCTAGATCTTGGCATTTATTCTTTGCCTTAGGCAAATTCTTACATGGTATCAGAGCGATATCAAAATTCTTACATGGTATCAGAGTCATAGGAGTTTCATTGTATAGCCTATTTTGAGAGATTTTTATTGCGAGTCAGAATTGGATCTTGCTGGTGCAAATCAGAGGTTGGCATCACATTGAGGAGGTCTTAATACCCCTAAATCAAATTTTGTTTCATCCAAATCGGACATCTGAAGCCAAATCTAGAGCCATTTGAATTTTCAAGGTTCGGCGCTGGCGATTCATAAAAAATAATTTCATAGGCGATTTTCAAATAGCGACATCTCAGTCATCCAGACTCCTTTTTCCAAGCAATTTTTTTTGTTTTGGGGTAGAATTTCACCATCTACACAATGGTACAGGTGATTTTTAATCTCTCTTTCTGATATTTTCTGAAAATTGCAAATTCTGATTTTTACAACTTTAGAGGCTTCGCTCGGGCTCATATGGACACATTTTCAAGTGCTATTTTTTTTTAAAGTTCGTGATTTTTTGTCTACTTTCCAGATCTGGTATCAGTTTGGAAAAATTTTGAGTGGACATAGTACTTTCAGAATTTGGTCTATTTTGACCTATTTTTGGCACTTGTAATTTGTTGGATCCTTGAGTGGTCTTGTGTCTTAATTGTATGAGTCTACCATAGCTTCATATTTTTTGTTTTAATCATCAAAATCAGAAGTCCACTTTGGTTCATTTTGGCAAGTGGCAATTGTACATGCACTATATATAAAGTGCCAAAATCATCTAGTTTGGGGGGGTTCTTTGGTTCATTGCATTTTGGGGGGTGCATTGATTTTTTTATCTCATTGTTTCATGTGAGAAGTATATCATGGATGGTTTAATTAAGTTGACAAGAGGAAATTATAAGTAATGGAGTGAATTGGTTCTTGCTCATCTTAGTGAGCATAACCTATTGCCCTATTTGTATGAGTATAGACCTAAAAGTCCTTCTTACAATTGTGACTCTTACTCAGAAGTTGTTAAGGTTATCTATTTGAATATGGATATGGATGTTATGGATTCCTTTGATGACTATGAACATGAAACAATGAATAATCTTTGGACAATTCTTTGGGAAATGTATGGAGATCAACATATTCCTCCACTTCCAAAACATCTAGAACCTCCAGTTGTAGCTCCTTCTCCTCCTATTGATATCACATATAGTGTTTCTCTTGATGATGCTTGCATTCACACAACCATGGGTTCAGGTGCTTCAGTGTAGCAAGATATTCATTGTCTTCCAGACTTGGTTCCATGGGATGACTACTTGACAGACATTGCAGGTTTGTTTGTGGAGTCCTACATTTCAGATTTGGGAGACTTCATTGATGACATTCATCTTCTCTTTGTTGAGGATGATCCTTCTTCAGTTGTTGTGAGGGAGCATGTTGACCCTCATGTTCATTCTCTACTTGATCATTCTTTCAAGGGTGACATGATTGTGGATACTTTGATACAACATTTGGAGGAGGTCTCTTTAACTTCAGAGAAGACATTTGAGTCTTTGGAGATTGGTTTTCATGAGTCTCAAACTTCACTTGAGATGTCACATTACATGGTTCAAGTTGATCATACTCATGTGATGGAGATTCCTATTCAATTTCCTGAAACATCATACATTTTGAGGATTCTTCCTAGAGATTGGGGAGGATTCATTGATACACCTATGGACTTGTTTCTTTCTAAGGGGAGGAACGTCATTTAGTTTTCTTGGTGCAGTTTCTACATTGATCCAGGCACACCTATCATGGGTGTACATTCTACATTAAGGGAGGGGGCTTTCTTGATTCTCTTCCATCTTCTTCATTTGAGGAGTTATCTTTTTCTTTGGAGTTTGATCCAAATTCTTACATGGTATCAGAGCGATATCAAAATTCATACTTCATTTGGATTCCCCTTCCTACTTCCTATCCACAATGGGAATCCTTCTTACATCTATACTTGGTGTATCTTCTTCCTAAGAGGAGAAATTTTGTTTGTAGGCATTGGACTATGTTTTGTCTTCAAGCACTTACCATCCTTGGAGGAGATTACTCATTATGGGGGGATATCATGTCTCCTTGTTTCCTTGCTTTGGGGGGATTTTTTATTGTATATGCATGATGTATGACATAATTGGGGGGTCTTGATTACTCCATCCATGCATGCATCTTCTATTCATCTCTCTTTTGCGGGGAGGGTTTTTCCCATGAGGTTTTCCTTCTTTCTCCACTTTATGAGAGATTGCCTTGTTCTTGCATTTTGTACATGGGTACCTAACATGGCCTAGTAGCTGAGACCCATCTTGCATTGTGAGCTTAAGTGCATTCCCCTAAGTTTCACTTAAGGGGGGGTGTTGGTGTAATTAAATATTCACTAATTACACTTTACTTAAGTTTACTTAGGATAATGCATTTGCATATTAGTTGTCATTGTGACACCTAGGAGTTTGCATTTCTTTTTAGCACATGGTTAGGAGAATCTCCACTTTAGGTTTGATAGTTGTCATCGCATACCTCTTTGTGTGTGAGATCCACCTTTAGTGCTCTTATCAAATTATCATCCTCTCATTGTTGCACATGTTGCACATACTTTGATGTACAATGGAGGATGATCCACCTTTGGTGGACATGTGATTCCACCTTGTGTGGGTGATATCTTATCATCTCCTTTTCATGTAGTCTTATTGTATTGCCTATATATTTAGGCACTCCTACTTTGTAATCAATTAATTCAATTGGCTATAATCAATTATTTGATCATTTTGCCTATCTCTCTTATGCTATCTCTTGAGCTTCTAGATCTTGGCATTTATTCTTTTCCTTAGGCAAATTCTTACAGTAACAAATCCCTTAACTAGGTCGCATCTAGCAGTGCATTGTAATCCTTTAACCGAGAAGGCTCCTAACAAGGCGTACTCCAGAAGAGTGCAAAATTTGTGAGGTCTCCTCACACCGTGGTTTTTACCCTAACCGGGTTTTCACGTGATAAATTTGGTGTCACTGTGTAGTTATTTTCTTGCTATTATTATATGCTTAAATCTATTTTGGCTTACAGTTACAAATATACTTCACTAGATCTGAAAAGAAGAGTTTTAGAGGTGTTGATTCACCTCTCCCCTCTCAACACTGGTTGGGACTGTCATAATCTTCATAAGACAGTTCCATAGAGAGAAACATTATGGGTTGATTTACATATACAAGACTATTTGTTCGACAATTATAAGGTTATTCCATCATAATCTAAGGTCATTATAAGCATTTGGAGGGCATGGGAGTTGTGCAAAGATAAAATTCAAGCTGGAGAGACCATCATGAGGGATCAAAATGTAGTTGTTAGATTTAGGTCCCTATGGTAGAATCTAAGGTATAAAAAAAACCATTTGGCTCTATTGCAAGGTTATTTGGATAAGATATGGAACACTTGAGGAATCTTCATTACTAAAGATGTGCATTATAATGATAGCATTAAATCGTAGGAACAATTACAAACAAAATTTAAGATAGAAGATAAA
The DNA here is from genome assembly GCA_027943335.1 of Chamaecyparis obtusa. Classification (NCBI taxonomy): domain Eukaryota; kingdom Viridiplantae; phylum Streptophyta; class Pinopsida; order Cupressales; family Cupressaceae; genus Chamaecyparis; species Chamaecyparis obtusa. The sequence goes on along the minus strand of BSBK01010607.1, from coordinate 144,858 downwards.
ATTAAAGAACGTATTTTGTTATAAAACAAATTCTCTGAGTATATTGAAGAATATTACTGAGGAAATTACTCAAGAATCCTAGAAATTCAAAAAAGGAAATATCTTGGACCTGATGAACTACCAATTGGGTTTTATAAGAAAATTTTGGATTGGGTAGTGGATGACTAGGTGGAAGTTTTTAGGGAATATTTTGAGAAAGTGTCTTTGGGAGAGAAGATTAACAAGGGCATCATTAAACACCTTATGAAATAAGGATACAAAAGCAATATTAGAAACTGGAGACCAATTACCTTAAATGTTTTATATAAAATACTTTCTAAATTATTAGCAAAGAGACTAAATGAAATACTACTAGAAATCATTAGCAAGGCTCAAATAGAGCTCATCAAAGGAAGGTATATTTTGGATAATTTAATCAGCAATTGGGAGGGTCTAAACTAGGGAAAGATTACTAATTAGAATGTAGTGATACTACTTCTTGACATATGATCATGTAGAATGGTCTTTTGTCGTAATTGTGTTGGAAGTCATTGGTTTTCCTCCTACTCTCTTCCAAATAGTCAAATAAAATTATAAGGATGCAAAATCTCAAGTTGACGTAAATGGAAAGTTAACTAATTCATTATCTTTGGGAAGGTCTATTAGACAAGGATGTATGTTAGCACTAGCATTATTTGTTATTGCATATAAAGCTTTACATTATTCTCTTAAATATTTAAGGATTGGATCAAAGATAATAGGGATGACACTTCCTAATAAAACTACCCTTATCGAAATTCAATTTGCAAATGAAAATACATTATTCCCTTCCCTTGATAAAGATAACATCTTGGACTTAGTGAAGGGACTGGATTTATCTATTATGGATCAATTGTTATCTTAGAGAAAAATAGTGTTACTAACTTGGGATGATAATCACCCTGATTGGATCATTTCATTGTGTTGGCAATAAGGAACAGATAAGATAGTGAGGCATTTGCAGATCCCTTTTTCAGTATCTTGATATTTTCCTAATATATGGAAATGATTGTTCTCTAAGATAGAGAGTGAGTTACTTAAATGGAACAAAAATTATTATCTTCAACTAGTAGACTACAAGTCAGATAGAAGATAATATACTCTTATACTATTTATTTATGCTTTTGTATGGTTCTTTGCATCAAATCGGATTGATAAAGTTGAAAATAAATATTAGACAACTCTTGTGGTCCAACGACAGAGGGAAAAGAAGGCATGTTATGAAATTGGAGTGGTATTTTCTTGCGAAGTAAGAAGGTGGACTAGACCTAAAGGATTTAAAACTTCAAGAGATAGCTCATGATACGAAATGGACAATTAAATCCATAAATGGTAGTGAACCTTGGGAAATACTAATTAGGGCTAATCTTCATAAGATAGTTCCAAGGAGAGAAAAATTATGGGCTAATTCACATATAAAAGACAATTTGTTCGATAGTTTCAACGTTATTCCATCAGGATCTAAGGTCATTATATGCATTTGGAGGGTCTGAGATTTGTGCAAAGATAAAACTAAATCTAGAGAGACCATCATGAGGGATCAAAATTCAGTTGTTGGATTTTGGTCCCTTTGGTAGAATCTAAGGCATAAAAACAAACAGTTGGCTCTATTGCAAGGCTTTTTGGCCAAGATATGGAACACTTGAGGAATATTCATGACTAAATATGTGTATTATAATAATAGCATTAAATCCTAAGAATAATAGAAAATAAAATTTAAGCAAGAAAATAAAAGTAAAGAACATATTTTTTAATAAAACAAAGCCTCTTAGTATATTGAAGAATCTTACTAAGGAGACAATTACTCAATACATCCTAGAAATTCAAAAAGGGAAATCTCTTGGACATGATGAATTGCCAATTGGGTTTTATAAGAAAAATTTAGATTGGTTAGTGGATGACTTGGTGCAAGTTTATAGGGAGTCTTTTGAGAAAGTGTCTTTGTGAGAGAATATTAACAAGGACGTCATTAAACTCCTAATGAAAGAAGGATACAAAAGAAATACTAGAATTGGAGACCGATTACCTCAAATGTTTTTTATAAAATACTTGCTAAAATAAAGTTCATCAAAGGAAGGTATCTTTTGGAGAATTTAATCACCAATAGGGAGGGTCTAAACTAATGAAAGATTACTAATTAAAATGTAGTGATACTACTTCTTGACGTATGATCGTGTAGAATGGTCTTTTGTCGTAATTGTGTTGGAATTCATTGGTTTTCCTCCTACTCTTTGTCAAATGGTAAAAGAGCATTTTCAGGATGAAAATGCTCAAGTTGACATAAATGGGGAGTTAACTTATTCATTATCTTTGGGAACATCTATTAGACAAGGATGTATGTTAGCACTAGCATTATTTGTTATTGCTTCTAAAGATTTACATTATACTCTTAAATATTTAAGGATTGGCTCAAAGTTGAGAGGGATGACACTTCCTAATTAACCTACCCATATCGATATTCAATTTGCAAATGAAAATGCATTATTCCCTTCCCTTGAAAAAGATAACATCTTGGACTTAGCGAAGAGATTGGATTTATCTATTATGGATCAAGTTCTAAGTTATCTTAGAGAAAAATAATGTTACTAAATTAGGAAGATAATCACCTTGATTAGATCAGTTCATTGTGTTATCAATAAGGAGGACCAAATAAGATAGTGAGGCATTTGGGGATCCCTTTTTAAGTATCTTGATATTTTCCTAATATATAGCAATGATTGTTCTCTAAGATAAAGAGTAAGTTAGTAAAATGGAATAGAAGTTATTTATCTTCAGCTAGTAGAATAAAGTCGGATAGAGTATATTATCATCTTATACTATTTATTTTTCTTTTGTATGGTTCTTTGCATCAAATTGGATTGATAAAGTTGAAAAAAAAATTAGACAACTCTTGAGGCCCAGTTGTGGAGGGAAAAGAAGCCATGTTGTGAAATTGGAGTGGTGTTTTCTTGTGAAGTAAGAAGGTGGACTTGGGTTAAAGGATTTAAAACTTCAAGAGATAGCTCTTGATACCAAATGAACAAGTAAATCCATAAATGGTAGTGAACCTTGGGAAATGCTAATTAGGGATAATCTTCATAAGACAAGTCCAAGGAGAGAAAAATTATGGGCTAATTTACATATACAAGACAATTTTTTAGACAGTTTCAAGGTTATTACATTAGGATCTAAGGTCAGCATTGGAGGGTCTATGAGTTGTGCAAAGATAAAATTCAAGCTGGAGAGACCATCATGAGGGATCAAAATGTAGTTGTTGGATTTAGGTCCCTAAGGTAGGATCTAATGCATAAAAGAAAACATTTGGCTCTATTGCAAGACTGTTTGGACAAGATATGGAATACTTTAGGAGTCTTCATGACTGAATATGTGCATTATAATTAATAATAGCATTAAATCCTAGGAAGAATTGCAAACAAGATTTAAGCAAGAAAATAAAAGTAAAGAACATATTCTTATTATAAAACAGTCTCTTAGTATATTGAAGAATCTTATTAAATCTTTTTAGAACTACGATGATTATCTGAATATGAAATGGTTAGATGGATCGCCCCTCCTGAAATATAAGGCACACTGTCTGTATAAGGTTTTAACCCATAGTACTTTTGTATTTAGTCATCTTAACAAAGTTTGGAGAGTCAATGTAATTATGAAATCTAGTCTAAATCTTTGATGAATTGTTCGTTTAACAAAATTGAACCCAAGAAAGGTTTCTTTAGGTGGAAATTATTTTTGAAAATACTTGTTATTGATGTTAATTATATGCCATGTCTTTTCTATGGTTTACATAAAGATGTTCCTCTTTTTTTTCCAATTTGAGTTTGTTGTTTCTATTTGAAGTTTGTTTATAGATAATTTGAGTGGTTAAAATCTTGATAATAATGATTTTTAGTTTGATTATCTATTTAGGTATGTTAAAGGTCTGAATGTCAAATATAAGTCTTGTGGTTTTTGTAGAGAATGATAAATGATCATATCTAGTAATGCAAGGAGAGAGTCCTTACTGAGTCATTTTGTTGACATATTCTTATTCAGATTTTTGAACAGGTAACTTAGACTCTAAAATTCCCAAAATATGAGTTCATGTAGATTGTTAAAGAGGGATCATCACCCATTTAGAAAGATGACATAAAAGATGTAGACTACTATTCGTGGGACCTGAGAAAGATTAATGATAAGTTTCATAACCACTACTCAAATTTCCAAAACAAATATTTCAAGGAACGAATTACATATTAAGAGAGCTGACCCAATAACGTATATGGAGGGAACACATCAAAACTTTGATAACCCAAGTTGGGAAAGGATATCCCTACCCATTGAAGCCTTATGTGGATGGGATTCATATCAAGTGAGTAGAAACATTATGAAGTTGTACAATATGAAAAGGGGATCAAGGTATATTGCTCCTCCTTTTCACAATGCGTACTCAAAATGAAGATGACCCAATAGGCTTAAGAAAGGCTTAATCATTGAGTGAGTCAATGATTATTTTCTGAGATGATTGATTGATTCAATTGAAGGAATGTCATGGGGATAGTGCAAGATAGAAGACTAAATAAGAAAATATAAGTAGATTCAGGAAATAAAAACTCACAGAAAATAGTAAGCAACCTGTAATGACTTGAAACGAAAGCTAGTGAGCTATATTAACCTGTGATCTAAATTTGGACATATTTGTGGGGTATGGAATGCCCAAGCCATTCTATTCTTGGGAACAGTACAGAAATATTATTGTGTACCTGGAAGTTTTAGCTGAAACGTTCACAGTCGCTCTGATGGATCCCAAACTTTTTGGATTAAGTCCTGACAGTTGTGTCACCTATTCTTGTGCATAGAAAAATGGGGAAGAAAGATAAATGGGTTTGCCTCAATCAAACCCTATTTGGAATCAACCTTCAAATAAAATGAAGGAAATGAAAGTGCATTTTCATAGAGAAGGGGCTAGATCTAAATAATAAAATGTGTCATACCTTGGCAATGCAGATGCTTCTTTAAATAAGATCAAATATGTTCTGATTAAGTAAAAATAGGATTTGAAAGGTCCCGAAACCTTGCACAAAAGAATCAGAAGATAAGCGTTACTGATCAAATATGTTAATGTAATAGTTTTAACTTAATATAAAAACTGAAAGGAAATCATGTTGTATTTTTCCACAATGTGTGATTAAAGAGAGAGAAGAATGAATTGAAGAGATGAAGACTTAAATTCTTCGATGTGTGTAGATCTTCTTCCTTGATGGTTGACTCTTTTTCTTGACCTTTAATGAGGGAAAGAAGATTGATCCATGGATAATATTGCCTTAAAAACACCTTGAATGCTTGATTGAAATCTTAACTTGCTTCCTTGCACTTGATAGCTTGATTATGAATGCTTGATCATAATGTTGGATAATAATAATAGATACAAAAATGAGGAGAGCTGTGATGTTTATATACCTCTCACAATATCTTGGGGGTTAAAACTTGAGAGAGCAGGTTGTAAATCAAAATACCCCGCTAAAATACAAAGATAGGGCATTGGTTCCAATGCAGGCCCAATTCTTGTGGAACATAATGGCCTAGTCATTTTGTTCTACCCAATCAAAGCCCAAATTTGGTCCATGAATCCTGGACAATTAGGTGATGCGAGATCACAAGGTGCAGTTGATTTCGAGGTCAGGATAGAACACGAAGGCCACACAATGGTAACATAGGGCCTAGGTGATGAAATAAATTATTGGATTGGAGGAAAAATAGAGGGGCGTACTTAGAAATAAGGTCTTTCCTTGATTTTAAGTGATGTTGAGATGATAGAGAACTTATATTTGAATCTATGTGCTTATTAAGTGTCATATGAAGTCATACTATGAAAACACACTAAGGTGGGTGCTAAAGAATCATGAAACTATACACACTAATAAGGTATTTACAATTTACGATGGTACATTTAGGGCCCACTTTAGGATTATGAGACAACCTCATGCTCATGGTAAAGGAAATGAGAGAGAGAGAGAGAGAGAGAGAGAGAGAGAGAGAGAGAGAGAGAGAGATGACTAAGTTTAGGAATACAAGCCCCCAAAAAAAATATCTTAGCTCATACATCTATGGGCAAGGACACAAAAGAAATACAACAGCCTAAAGCTTACTATGATTCTAAGTCAACTAATTGAAGGTACATCGATGAACCTAATGACTCAACCACTAGTATCATGCTTGGAAATCTATTGTGAGAGAACAAATGGCCACATGAAAATGGAAAGAGCATATGCCAAGGATAAACAAAACTATATGGTCTAACCCACTAGTAGAGCTATGAGAGAGAGAGAGAGAGAGAGAGTCCAGCAGTCTAGTAAGTTGTGTTATGCTAGTTGATCCATAGGAGAGGAGGAGAAGGTAATTCTAGCAAGTTTTGTTATGATAGTTCTACCTATCCCAAAGAGAGAGTGGAAAATTGATGGAAAAGAGTGATAAATCTTGGTAGCTAAGAAAATAGATAATCATTAAAGGATAATCTACTCATGGGAAGAGACCCTTGAAAGGAAGAGATCTTGGTTGCAAGATGTCTACCTTCAAGAGTTCTTGAAAAAATATAACATCTTCAAGACAAAGAGGGGAAGAAAACAAGAATGCACCCTTTTAGCCCCCTATTTCTATTTGAAAAGGGGATTCTTGATGAAGGATAACACACTCTAAGCCCCGAAGTAAGGGTAGTTTATGATAGACATGCACTTTCCAAGCAAGGAAAAGGTTGTAACTTGGGATGGAAATGTCCTAAAAAATTGAAGATCTTTACGTAAGCAAACAATCTTTATGCAAGAAAGGATATCATGTGACAAACAAATACCACATAACGTAGAGAAAGTGAATCCTTAGAAAGGAATTAGAGATCGAGAAATGAAACCTTTTCCCCCAAGAGTGAAGTCAATGGAAAAGATAACTCATTATACACCCTAAGTAATAGATATTTTATAATATACCATTGTTTTCAAGAAAGCATAAGATCATAATATATCGGTCTCACTGTCTTCTTTCTTCTTGTGTAAGTGGTGGTTTTCTCTGTCTCAATTTCTTCTGAGTCTACTTCTTGTGACTGTTCGGTTGTAACCAACTACCCCTTCTTTTGAGCTTTGGGTTCTGGTATTGTTACCTTTCTTTTCTTCGGTGTAGGAGACCGTTTGGCAGTTACCTTCTTCGTTGTCTTTGAAGGTGCACTCTTCTTCAAATTTCCACTTATCTCATCATAAGTGCCAAACCGGTTGGCTGAAAGATCTAGGTTACTCTCCTGAAGTGCCTCGGTATATGCTTTGGCAGTCTTTTATGAAATTTCATAGCCTAGTTCCACTGCAAATTCAGTTCTTGGCTCAACAGCCTGAATAATACAGTGATCGGTGCTAACAAGGAAACAAACATCATCCTTGTATTTATCTACAATTACAAATGGAATCATTTCCCTTTCATGCATTCTTGTTTGAAAATCTTGGAAATAATTAGACATAACCTTATTAAACCGATTTCCCAGATTATTAACCATTTCTCCTATCTGGACCATAACCGGTCTCTTTGTTACCCAAGTAACATTACCCACCCCTAGAAAGATTTTTTGGTAATAGAAGAAAAGGCATACCATTAGTGTTCCATACTTCAGGAATTTCTTCTTGACCATTTCGAGCTTCTTCAAGTTCTCAAATATTTGTCTTCTCAACATAGCGTATATGTCGTATTGGGTGATGTCGTGCATGATTATGTGAGTTGCATGAATAGCTCCACCTGGTATGTTGTTGAGACTTCTTGATTGATAAACTTTGTATCTGATCATTGTAGCGGCAAACGAGACACCTTCATCTTCAATGTTTGTTACAGTCATCGTACGACTATCATACTTTGACTTAGTGAGTCGGGTGACTTCACTGTTGGCAATCGTTCTTAGGGTAAGGGCTTCCCTTGTGGCATTGAAACCTGTCACTCTCCTCGGGTCTTCCTTTGTAAATGGAGTAATAGCACCTTTTACCAACCACATTCTCAGATTGTGTACTCAACTGAGTACCAGTTAAATCTAGTCAGGATGAAACACGGTAGGGTATTTGACCCCATTGATCAATCCAGCCACTTCTAGTCAAGCGTATTTCACCTTGAGCTTTTCGTCTTTGTAGAGCCCTGGAAATTTTCTTTGTATGAAAAATTCTCCCAACTCCTCTTGTTTGTAGTGAATGAAGGCAGTTACGTCTTTAGTCAACAACACCCCGTCTGGAATTGATGATAGGGCTCCAGCCATATCATTAGACCTGTTTGGGACTGGCATTATATCATACTCAGGTCGCTCTTGTTAATTGATGTCGAAAAGAGTTGCAACAGATGATGATGATGTCATTTCGTTATTATGCGAATACACACAATGCTTTGTTAAATTCACGGAATATGAAAAGCAAAGATCATGAATACAGATAGAAAGATTACTCAAGTTTAAAGAGAATTAGCACAAAACATAAAGTAAAGTGAAATGAGTAATACGCTTTCCATTTTATATCCTTGGGCCCAACGATAATTAGAAAATGGTAAAAAAATTTAATGGTTACAGCATTTATGAGCCTTACCGGTTTATACCTAACTTCACCTTCATCGACTGGCTCATCAATGCTTTCCCTATTTACCGCAACATCCTCGGTTGAAACATTAACCATGTAACATCAACCCATCATCGAAAAGGTAGTTAACCGAACCACATAGCTTACTCCTTTGATCGATTCTTTGGTCTTAGACCAGTGAGTGCTTCTCAATATCAACCTCCACTTAGTGAGAGTAAATCTCACTAGTTACTCTGGGGACAGTAGCATTTCTAAATGTTCCCCCTTAAGCCATGTTGGCTTAATTTGATGAAGAGATATCATCATCGATAGATGATGACTTTGTCTCTGATTTCTCTCCTTCAGAGTTCTTTGTCCCCTTTTTGGACCATATCTTCTTCACTTATTTCTTGGTCTCTTCATTTGTGTTTCCCTTTTGATTGGGAGTCACATTTCTCTTGATCGAATTAACTTGGCCTTTTCCTTTGTTCATTTGTCCGTTCTTGAAATCTTTGGCCAAATGCCCAATCTTGTTACAATTGCAACAAGTCATCCTGGTTCCTTTCCATGGATTTACTTTCTTCCCTTTGTCCATGGGTGAATGACATTCTATAGCTCTATGCCTTGATGTTCCACACGTAGCACACATAGATGTGCCACATTTAGCATTCATGTTATGGACTACCAGTCTCGGTGGAGATTTGAATGCCATGGCTGTAGACCTACATTCTTCATCCTTGTGTCCAAATTTATTGTAGGCATAGCAATAACCTTTGAAGCTTCCTATGTTTCCACTAGACACAATGTTTGATCGTGACCTGCATTCAAAGGTCCTATCTCCATACCAATAACAGTTATTACAGTAACTATTAGTGGTGAAGGGTTTCATCACTGCATTCCTGCAGTCATTAGATTTATGACCCGGTTTGCCACAATGTTTGCAAGAAATTTTGGAGAGTCTTTTTCCTTTTTCTACGGTTGGTTTCTTCATGTCGTTCTTGATTCCCTTGACTTTTGAGGACTCGCCAGTTTCCTTGGTGCCTTGGTCGATGTACGCAAGTCCTGTGGGATCCTTGTGCCTTCTCTGAGCTTTCAATTGCTCATCCAGCTTCTTAGAACTTTCACTGTATTTTCTGAGCTTTTCATTTCTCTCCTTAATATTTTCCAACTGTGTTTTAAGTTTTTCAACTTCAGCAACCATTTCTTTCCTTACTTCATCTTTGTCATGCAAGTGTTCATGCATGATGGCATTTTCCTGAGTTATGCCCTATATGTTTGCATGTAATTGCAGTATACGAGCATCACTCTCTCTTAGAGCATCTTTAGCTAGGTTTCTTTCTCTCTCAATAGTCTATAGTGCTTCTTTAGCACTGTTTTTCTCATCCTCAACTTTGTTGCTTGCTTCGATGAGTTCAATCATTATCAGTGCATGACCTTCCCGTTCTCTTTTCAAATTGGAGATTTGATCGGTCAGGTTCATGTTTCTCTCCATTAGCTCAAAGATTGCTTCTTCTACTTCATTAGAACTACTCTGTCTAGATAGTTCATCTATTGTGTCCTGACTTTCACTCAATTATAAAGCTAGTTCTTTTCTCTTGGCAATTGATCTTCTCAATCTGTTTTCAAGAGAAGCAATCCTTTCATTTGCTTCCTCTAATTGTTTCTAATACTGTTAACCCTCCATAATCTTTACTCAAGCGGTTAAGCTTCTTTACCTAAGAACTTGGCTCTGATAACAATTTTTAATCCTAACCGGTGACTGAGGGGGGTGAATCAGTCAATTCAACTTATTTATACTTTTTCCTTTTTCTTCTCTTTTTAATTCTGAAAATGTAATGAATGCTTAAAAACTTGAACATAAATCTCATACACAAGTTAACACAGGATATATATGTGGAAACCCTTAGTTAGAAGGAGAAAACCACGGTGGGACAGAACCCACGAACTTTACTACTACAATAATAAAGTTGCCCTGTTAAAAGTTTATAAAAGCACTGGTTAGAATGCTACCTTGTTAAGGGATTTAATATAGATCAATTAAGATATTGACCCTGTAAGGATTCGCCTCGCTAAAGGCCTTAATAACATCAATCAAGATGTCACTCGGTGAAAGGATTTATACAATGGAACCTATTAGGCTATTAGGGTTCACCCTAATAAAGGGATTTTATGAGCTTCACACAATAAAAGAAATGATTTTCTTTAAACACTCAATCTGTCGATCAAATCATACCTGTTCTTTTCTCGCTCTGCTTGGTTGTTCAATCTCTTTCTTTCACTCATGGTAACTATAACCCTTCTCAGAAGATTTGGCTCTTTTTCTCTACTCTCTTTTTGCGCTCTTGATTTTCAACAACACTTCTAATGCATGAAGACCTGTATATATAATGATCTTCACATTACCACACTAAATGGTGGCGCCAAGCTGTAACTCTCCCAAAACATTATTTTTCTAGAAAGCGATCTAAAAGTCTCGCATGCACAACTTTTGATCAAGCCAAAAAGCTTGCATACAGAACTTCAGTTCATCTCGAAACGATCACAAAAAAACTCCAGTTCATGTCAAAAAGCTCCAAAAAAATTGGATCAGATTATAAAGCATGGACCGGTAGATCTGCTACTTTGAGCGGGAATTGGTTTGCTACTGGTTGAGTCATCTACCTCCTGTGGTTTCCTACTAGAATAGTTGGACAAGACCGGTATTATTGTGATCAATGTAGGTACACTGGTTACCTAGTAAGTTTGATGGTTGTCGACTGGGACAACTATCAGTTCACCATTATTGCTCTAACTCAAAGACCGGTGTGTTTGATATTTTCCAATGATGACAACTAAGCATAATGCCAAGAAAGGCTTGGTTTTTGTATGCTTCACATTAGAGGCAAGAGAAAACCCCTTACCCACCTTTAGCCAGACAATCTGCATAAGAAGCCCTTGAAGCCATGGTGGGCTTCATGAAAAATTTTAACGCAGAACCTCTTGCATAGCATGAGTCCTTCCTCACCACTGGCCCAGCCCAACCCAGACCCACAGACGAACAGGGCAAAGAGGAACCCGCAGCCACCCCCACCATAGAGGAATGAATCCCACAACTTGAAGTAGCCAAGGACAGACAAAATGGAGACATAGGAAGAGCCGCACTCACCACACTGTGAGGGAAACCCCCACCTTGAACACCAACACCAACAATATTCATAGAGGAAGGGCCTTCTGTAGAGGTCATGCAAGCAACAGACACAGCCCCATGAGAAGGCAAGCTAGCAACGGGCAAGGCACCATGAGTGTCGTTTGAATTTGCAATGCAGGTGACGTTTGACCATGCAAAGAGGGAAATCATCATTTTTTCCTTGATTGCAGATAAATTGATGCTATTAGTAATAAGTTTTCAATTTTTATGTTAAAGCTTAAAGAGGTAGTATGAGAGTAGGGAGTTTTGCAAAATATATGCATATCTGGGAAGGGTGAAGGTATATTTTCCATGGTAACCTTTTTAAAGCACATTATAGTATCACAATAATAGTGATGAGCAAATTCAAAAAAATGAGAGGGTTTATAATGGTTCTTACTATATGATATGGGGAAATTTTAAGAGTCCACATAACCAGATATTAAGAACTGGCCCAAGTAGTTTCATCCTTCTACTAAACTCTTAAGTAGTAATTTCAAAGATGAAGATATTAGATGTAGAAGTATGTCTGCTAACTAATTTACAACATGTGAACAAAAGAAAGGCAAATATAGATTATGTCCAGAATATATGTCGAGCATCCATCCCACGTATTCAAAAGATAGCATTGTAGCTATATAATATTTATGTTATATAAACTTTCTTAATCTAGTTTGTTATTTAAGGAAATGGGATGATTAGATAGAGTAGAGATAAGGATAAACTTGGTCTAACAAGGAATATTGATTTCAAATGGCAATTCTGATATGGTGGTTTAAGTATTATTAATGTATCTTCAGCTCTATTTCATAAAGATTAGCAATTTGAGTAGGATAAACATGAAGTAGATGGGGTATAGATAAAGATCATGGTTAAGAGACCTTCAATTAATAGCTGCTACATTGAGATGGAAAAGCAAGAATTAAGGTTTTGCCTATGGAGTAAAGTTGGGAAATCTAAGAATAAGGTAAGTTATTTGACCCATATTTTGGATCTTAGCTCTTCTCTTTCGTCTTTATGCCCATTATCAATCAAAAAAAAATGAAACAAAGCATAAAAGGGACTAATTTAAACACATAACAATGCATGAAAAGAAATATTTTGAGTTTTAATTATTTTTAACAAGCAAAATGCAATACAATAATGAACTAATTCTATGAAAGCAATATGCAATTTTTATGTCTTTTTTATCAATGAATGCAAAAATAAGACAAAATTGAAACTAAATGCATAAAATTTAACAATGAAATGCATACAAACCAGATTTAAACTCCAAAGCAGAAGTGAAAATGTTATGAGTCTGGTTCACCAAAATGTACCATATGAAAAGTGGATCAAGGTAGATTACGCCTTTCCACAATGCACACTTGGAAGGAAGATGACCCAATAGGCTCAAGAAAGGTTTAAGCACATCATGAGTCAACAATCCTTTGCTAGGATGATTAAAAGATTGAATTAAAGGAATATGATGGGGATGGTGCACGATAGAAGACTAAATAAGCAAATATAAGCAATTTTAGGAAAAATAGACTGACAGAAAATAGTAAGCAACTTGTAATGACTTGAAACGGAAGTTAGAGAGCTAGACTAACTTATGGTCTAAATTCAAGCATATTTGCAAGGTAAAAAATGCCTAGGTTGTTCTATTTCAAGGAATAGAACGGAAATCTCACTACGTACCTAACAATTTTAGTTGAAACTTTCACAATTGCTCCAACAGATCTTGAACTTTCCAAATTAAGTCCTAACTGTTGTGTCACTTATTCCTACATAGAAAAATGGGGAAGAAGGTTGGCTAAAGGGGTTTGCCTTAGTCAAACACTTGTTTCGAATCAACCTTAAAATGAAATGAAGGAAATAAAAGTGTGTTGTCATATGGCAAAAGCTAGATCTAAATAGTGAAATATGTCATACCTTGGCAATGGAAATGTTTCTTTAAATGAGATCAAATCTATTGATGCAATAATTTTGACTTAACTCAAAAACCCAAAAGGAAATCATGAGAAACAAAACCTTTTGTTTGGATGTAGTTTGCCATAATGTGTGATTGAAGAGAGAAGAATCACTTGAAGAGATAGAGACTTAAATGCTTAAATGTGTGTAGATCTTCTTCCTTGATGGCTGACTCCTTTGCTCGACCTTCAATGAGAGAAAGAAGCTTGATCCATAGAGAAGATTGCCTTGAAAACACCTTGAATGCTTGAAAATGCTTGATTGAAATCTTGAAATGCTTCCTTGCACTTGATAGCTTGATTATGAATGCTCGATCATAATGTTGAATAATAGAGGATACCAAAATGAAGAGAGATGGGGTGTTTATAAACCTCTCACAACATCTCAAGGATTAAAACTCTAGAGTGTTGATTGTAAATCCAAATACCCCACTAAAATATTGAGATAAGGCCCTAGTTTCAATTTGGACCCAATCCTTGAAGAGCAAAACGGCTTAGTTGCAGTCTTCAAAGGGGCACAATGGCCTAGCCATCCTGTTCCACCCAATCATAGCCCAAATCAAGTCCACAAATCCTGAATAATTAGGTGATGCAAAATTACTAGGTACAATTGATTTCGAGGTTGAGACAAAACACAAAGACCACAAATGGTAACATAGGGCCTAGGTGATGAAATAAATTATTGGATTGGAGGAAAAATAGATAGGCACACTTAAAAATAAGGGTTTACCTTGATTTTAAGCCAGATTAAAATGATAGATGACTTATATATGAATCTAGGTGTCCATCAATTGTCATATGAAGTCCTATTATGAAAACACAATAAGGTGGGTGCTAAACAATCATGAATTTGTACACACCAATAAGGTGCTTACAATTTACAAAAGTTGATAAGCCAAATGATAAAGGAAAAGGAAAGGAAGTCCAAGAAGATGAAGAGTAGAAAGTGGATGAAGGGGATAAAACAAGGAAAAAGATGAGTAGTTAAATTGTTTTGTATTATGTATCTAGGTTCCTTTTTTTATTAAGTACTCATTGTAAAACTTCTATAATTATATATTTTTATCCTTGTTCCAAACTTGGTGGTTTTTTTTTATAATCTCTATATGTATTTATTGATTATGTAATGTTATGAACAACTAGGTCACTATATGTATGCAGACTTGACTTTTCTTATCGGTAATAGATGCTCGATTCAAAAACAAGTTTCTAATATGAACTTAGAAAACTCAATTAGTTTAATTTTTAGAAAACTTAATATTAAATTTTAAGAACATAATTTTTAGAACATTCTTGACAAGATTGTCTAGAAAACTCAATTAGTTTAATTTTTAGAAAACTTAATATTAAATTTTTAGAACATTCTTGACAAGATTGTCTTCAATATTTTTTATATGAATGTAGTAACTTGCTTTAATTGGTAAAATTATATAAAGGTTCATATTAAATTATTATGTTTTTTAATTTATTGTCATTTTTTAAAATGTGATTTGTCTTAAAAAATAATTAGTTAATTTAAAGTTTACATGATAATATATTTTAAAATAAACAGTAAAACATTTGCATTGCTTTATTAAAAGTTTGTTTTTTTCCATATTCAATACATAAAATTTTTACTAGTGTTACAATGATGAGAATTTCATATAAAATTCTCATCAGTTAAATATATTTTTAACAAATATTTTTTTTGGTTAAACATCAATTGAATGACGTCCAAATAACGAGTCATAAAATTTTCATGACAGGTAAAGGTTACTATCAAATTTCAGGTCTGAAACAACTTTCTTTCTAATGAAAGATTCTAGTAATTTAAAATAGAATTGTATCATATCACGTTAAAAGTTAACCTGCACATCGCAATTTATAGGATAAGAGGGAGTACCAGATTCCTGCAGTCCAAAACAAATAAAATAGAATGGCACCATAGGAACCGTCCACATATTGATCATCGAATTATGCATAATCATAATAAAGACGTGCCAATGGGTTCCATGGTGTGACAGTGACTACTAACAAAATTTGTACAAAAGAAAAAGGGTCACCAACAACTACAGATATTGAACCAGAGTAGCTAGCATAGAGTCAAATTATTTGGTGAAAGGAATGTTTTCGTTGACATTAAGCCACACTACCCTTGCAGTCGTGAAATTACAAAATCTAATGGACGCCTTCTGTTCAAATGAATAAAGATATCAGACTTCCATTTATGGAAATCAGATTCCAAGTGCGAAGCAGAAGCAGCTGTCGTAATTTGTTGATCTATCAACGTACCACCTATAACATAGGCTCTCTGAAAAAAAAGGGCTGTTCAATAATTACTGTCACTGATCCAGTGCTTATATTTTTGCTGCACCGAATCATAATAGATATGACAAATTCCTTTTGCAAAAAGTAGACATGCAGTAAAACAATTGAGGCATTCTTCTCCAACTGAAACATTCATTTAATGCATCAGCTTGGTTTGACAAGAATTCCTTCCACATTTACCATTATTGAGTCAAAGATAATAATACGTTGTCAAATATTTTACATTGATTTTATTCAAGCTTTCTTAGCTTGCAATCAGACCAACAAACCTCTCATAGCAATTAAGATTCTTCTCCAGTTTGAATGATCGCAGGGGAATTAAAAATAAGTACAGGTAGGATAACTCTTAAGACATCATAACAATACTTCAAATTGAAAATAAAAAATTGGTACCAAACTGAAATTTAACAAAAAAAAAAAAAAGGTTAATTAGAAGTATGTAAGAAACAGTCCTAATGAATATATCTGGAAATTAAAGTTTAATTGATATATGTATTATGTCAGAGAATTCTAAAAATGAAATGTACCAGGTCTTTTATGATAGGCCATGATATGAAATTTTGTTTATTGAACCAATAGTACAATCCAAAGGCCTACTGGATAGAAATCCATTATTATAAACCAAGCTCTTTTTGGAAATTGCCATACCGAAATCACAATTGGTTGAGATGACCAATTTTTCAGTGAAGTCAAGTGGAACAAGACGATGCCAACTTGATATCTAAAATGACTGATTTATAATCCTTCAAGAGAAACCTACAATTTTCTTCAGGATTTCATCTTCAACAGCACACTCAAAATTTCACAATACTCTTTAAGCCGATAAATAATATGTGCATCAGAAGTGCAAAGACTTTTTGAAAGAAACCCCAGTTCTCATTCCATAGATATTTCTGTGTTTCCTGTACAATAACTAAATATATAACATCCATCTTTTAAAACTGAGGCACGGCTCCCTCTGCATTGCAGTGTGATAACAAAAACACAGCTTTGCTCAATTGCATCCTAGAAATATAGTTCAGGATTCAGATAGTGAGCTTCAATGCATTGGTGAACGGGAAGTCCGAGGCCTCACTGGTGTCTTTGATGGACTTACCCTATACACAAAACCAATACAGCTTTAGAATAGCAGAAAACAAGTGTAACTTCTTCAAATGTAAAATGTTTTAACTTTGGTTTGCTTGAGCACATATCCCACCTTATGGGTAGAGAACCCAAAATAGCACCACTGCAATTCAAGGCAGCAATTGCACTCTCAGCCTGCCCAATAAAGGACCGCCAGTTAAACTTGAAAGTAATCTCAAATGATGAATATGATGATCCCCAGCTGTCCAGGTTAACTTTGTATACTCTACTATTGCTTAACCGATTTCATTTTACATATTTTATCAGATAAAATTAGCCAAGAAACCAAAAGGCGAAAATTAAACTATACCCAACACATTGTTCTGCCAAAGTATCTTCAACGTGCACTACAGCAAATTCAACATATTAATTATAGATACACAATTATTCACCATTTATTCAAGCTTCATGCTGTATCTTCAACAAGTTCCAATTAATGTTATCAGAGAGAACTCTTGGTAGAAATATAGTCACTAAAAACTTTATTGCCGAAAAAAGGTAAATATCAAAGCTAATTTAACCTTAAATAATAAATCCAATGCATTTTTCAGGCACCTAACTCTTCAGCAAAACCCATCTGTTTTGACTCTTGAGCTTTCTAAAAGATTAATACAATGTTACAACAAAAAGTAAACATCCAAAATAAATACTGGGTATGGTAGTTCTGTATCTGGACCCTGGATTCTGATGGATTTAAAATCATCCAATTCCCTTTTAAGATGCATGCAGGAGTAGTATTTAAACTGTGGGATGCTAAAGTAATTGGATGTTTTAATGTAACTGAATGTTCAATGATTCTGAGTTGGTTGAGGAAATCCAACACTGCTAATACAGTATTGTACCAAGTCCTTAGATCAGATGTCTAATGTTTTGTTGTTTGACAATATAGTAATCTAATTGACCTGCGAGCACACATCCCCCGCATGGCTTCAGTTTAACTTGCAATTATTGGGGAGTCAAGCTCAGTGTGGATCAAAAAACTGAGGTGAAGAATCGAGACTCAGATTTCTCAAGTCAAATTAGACTTGTCAGAATGAAGCTAAGAGTGAAATCCTACTCTAGACAGAGCTTTGCAAAGGTTTTAAAGGACTTGGAGAATCTTTGGGGAATTTGTACCATTATAAGGGTTTTCTTTAGGGAATTCGGCATTTTTTTCTTCAAAAGTTTACTGTTCAACTACTACTCAAAGTCAAAAGAAAATCTAAAAGATAGTTCAAGATCACTTTTTTTACTTCCACAGAAATTTATAAAGCAAACTTTTTTGTGAAACCCTAAAAGTACTAAAAATGGTCATGGAAAAAGAGTGGAGCGGGAGGCAGGTTGTTCAATGCATCTAGACTGTAACAGACCCAATTTAAAATCCTAAACCTAACAATGATTTACTAGAAGCCAACAACTTTTCACCTTTCCAAATGAAATTATAGAAGCTGTGACCTGTCATATATGCAGTTGACATGATTTATGTCAACCAAAAATTTGACTAGCAACTAAATGATTGATGTGTTAAAAAATTATGAATATTAGTTGAGTCAATATTGCCTACACAAATAATGTCCGTATAAAATGATATAATTGGGGAAAAACTTTGACAAAGTCAAGTAGATACTAAATATGTAATGAATCATGATATATAACAGTTACAGGCAATTGATAGAGAGTAAGTGCCTAAAACCGAACAGGCATACATAGAAAGTCCAATAATGACCAATTGGCTCAGCACATAAGCCACATGGCATAAAAAACAATCCTGTTAGCTAATCTTAACTTGATAGAAACATTGAGTCTACTCATACGACTCCCTTGCCTTTTATTGTGAGCTTGTTGATCATTTGCCAAGCATACATGCTTTGTCGCCTCTGAAAATCTGATGTCCCTTCTTCATCAATTCACTGTGTGAGGACCCATGAGTCCATTCCTTTCTTTCTTTTTTGGGTTCAAAAATTATTTTAACAGGGTGCAGGTGGGGGCAGGGCCTGATTTGGAAAAATAGGCACAATAATACATTACTGTTTACATAATATTTAATTTTAGGATCTCAAGATATGGGGCAAGGATTTCTATTGAGGTTATGACACTCCATTTAATCATTTCAGATTTTATGATGAAGCATTGTGAGGGAGTTGCAAGTTGACTTTTAAGAGAATGTTATGATGACCAAAGTGGGATGCAAATATTAAGGTGTAATGTGGAATAGAATTTGCTATTCTGATAAGTAAGACAGGTCATGGCTGTTGAAACTTGGGCTCTCCTTTGTGCTACAAATTGAGGCATTTGATAGTGTTGTCTTTTCTTTTGGCAAGTTGATTTTGTCTAAAAATGGTGGATTCATCCCCACCACAATATAACCCCCCACAAAATCTACCAACTTCTTAGCTGGTTGAGGGCAAAAACCCTCTTCCGGGTTGTTGATTTTGGTGGTGAAACATCCACCATTACTGGTTGATGTGCTTCACTTCAGTTTCACAGTGATTTTTGTAGAATGCAATTCTTCTACTAAGAGGGGTGGTGAATCAATAGACGATATAAATTTATGATCCTTAACAAATTAAAAATTTGATAACTTCGCAAAATTTGAAACTGAAACTGAAAGGAATGCAAACACACAATGAAGCCAATGCACAAGAAATGCGTGGAAAACCCAGAATGGGATAAACCAAGGTGAAATGCTGCTAGGATCAACTGTCCTAATCCAGCCTCACAAAGAAACTTGAATGCAATGTTTAAGGGCACCAACTTTAAGGATTCACCAAACCCCTATTTTAAGAGCACCAACTCTACCCGATATGAGCACCCACTTAGTATTCAAAAAACACCAACTTTAAGAATATACAAAGCACAGTTCTTTTTCAATAAACATTACACTTCATGAACATTACTAATGCTCTCTTACATCAAAAAAACAGCTTTTTAACATATACTGCTCTCCTCTATTTACTGTGATGTCTACACAAACATATTTAATCCATCAAAAGATATATCACTGTTAACAAGTTTTTCAAACCTTTTAATATCAATCCTCACTCACACCTTCTTCATAGAACTTACAATCTTTTTCAATTGACTTTAGACATTATGTCTCTATTGCTTATGCCAGCACAACTCTCCTTCATCAGGCTTATGATCTGCATCAGTGATCCTCATCCACTCACTTTACAAGAATACTCAGATTTATAAACCCAGTTATATGTGCATGACAAGACGCAATGCTCTTCTTTACACATGCTGTTTTTCTACTTTGTATCAGAAATGCTTTGTATCATGCATACTCACTGCTATCTCTTCGTCAAACCTCAGCAACAAATAAGTATAATTCTCTTTCTCCATCGGTTGTATAGTTTCCAAAACAGTTGATAATTGTTTGGATAATTTTCGGTTATAACCACATACGAATCGGTTGACAGTGACAACCACATTATTATCAACAATAATAAACAAACCCTTCAGTGCTAAAGAATCATTTTGAGGTGGCAAACTTAAACAATGTTTGCAAAATATTCTAAAGATAGTAGCAACAGTTCTAACTGCATAACGAGAATTTGAACCAATCCAACACAATCCAATATATGCAAACCAATGCATTCATTCAGTATCATTCTGAAACCAAACTTGCCTGATAAGTATTTATTCAATGTTATTCTAGAAACCAAACCGATGCATTCATTCAATGTAATTCTGAACACAAAACTTCACAAATAGGTCTTGCCACAGCAAGTACATATCATACTGATTAAGAACAGGTTTAGGAACAAGGTTTCAATCATCATAAAGTATTTTGAGATATCTACAAATAGAAAGACACAATCTGAAAATAAAGAAACAGATAAAATACAGATCGACCCAGCATGTCACCTGAAACTTCATCAATCAAAGCAAATTTGTCTCTATAAGCAAAACTATTAGGGATCAAAGATATGTGTTTGCTCTCCATCGCCAATCCAATCTGCATTTTCAGATTAGAGTTTCTGCAGATTTTATGCATCATATCTGACTTTCTAATGTATTTTGACATCAATGACAATTTTTTTTTTAATATTAATAATCGACAGATCAAAATAGAAAGAGTTTATACAAAAACCATGGGAGGCAGAGCCTCAACCATCAAGCAGTAAAGTCAGAGCCACTAACTTACTGAAAGTATGTAGTCATCCATTTACAAAAAGAAAAGAGCCAAATTAGAAAAGTATATAACAGTATTCGAGACAAAGTTCACTAATTGTGATAGCAGCATAATAATCTTCTATTGAAGAATCTCATCATGATTTTCCAACCACATGGTCCAGCCTTGTGGACCTTCCATCCACGCCACCTTCTTCTGATCCAGGATCTGAGTAAACATCTCGAGCTTGTCAAATTAGGGACCTCTGTTGTCTTTGAGATACTTGATCAGCTTCTTGAGCGCATCATCGAAGGTGGAAACAGGAACCCTCGAACTGGCTTCAGCAGTTTGGATACTCATGGGGAGGACCCAACAAGATAGTTAGATACCTTAGTATCCCGTTCTCTGTCTCTCCCTCTCGTAAGGACATGTGGATTTGGGTCAAAGAAAAGATTGATAAAAAGCTTAATAAGTGGAACAATAGGGTTCTCTCCCTGGCTGGTAGGGTTCAAGTCTGCCAGAAGATCCTTTCTTCCTACAGTATCTACTACTCCTCTGCTTGGATGTTCAGCAACTACCAAATCTTTGAAATTCAAAAGTCCATCAGACGCTTCCTTTGGTCTGATGGCAAGGGTAAAAGAAAGGCCCACACGGTCAAATGGATCTGGTGCCACATAGACAAGAAACTTGGAGGACTGGGTCTTAAGGATCTCAGAATGCAAGGAATTTCCCTTGCTGCCAAATGGATATTTCATGCTTTCGAAGGACAAGAACCTTGGAAGATTCTTGTCAGAAACAACATTCAAAATGGTGTCCCCAAGCTTGCCAAATCTTGGAAAGCCCTCCCCTTTAGTGATCTGGTTGTAGGTGGTTTCTTTGTGTCAATGACAATTTTGTTGACAATTTTCCTGGGTTTGATGGGTTTGAAGATGTTGAGGATGTCATATCCCCAACTGAAAACAATCAATATGGCAATTCACACTCTCAAATAAAGTGTTCTATTAACACTATTTAGTTAATAAATTAGTATCAATAAGAGTATTGAATATTATAATAACTTAATTAAATAAATAAATAAATAATCCTTTTGAAATTTTGTCCTTTCTGATGGCCGACTCTAGGTCAGTTTTCTCCTAAGGCCTAGATGTTTTGAGAAGATTTCTATTTGGCTATTTAAGGAGTAATATGGTTTGAATGTTTCCATGCTTTGATGATTTGAGGAATGCCATTGAGCACGTGGGTCTACTGAGGCGAGAATTTTAGGGACTCTGCAAGGTAGGACGAAATCCCCACACTTGCTTACAAATTTTCAAAGCATTGGGTCTAGCCATTGATTCCTAATTCACTCTAATCACTTGCAAGGGTTTATAAACGAAGGAGATTCACACAGTTGTAATTGTGCTTCTTGCTTGAGGAAATCGATGCCAATTCTAGGCGATTGTATCCCAATTCACAAGGCACCCATGACCTAAGGAGTGAACCTTACTATCAATTGCCCTCAGTCCTACTCCAGGTGCCTTTGCATCATCTAATTTATCAAGCCAGATGTCATTTACAATAATAATGGGACAATTCCACATGCCAATCATTTTGTGGCTAATGAATTACAAAAAACAATGGCATTTATCAATAGCTTCAGTATAAACCAGAGTTCCTAGACTCGCAGCGAGTCGCAGGTCGAGTCATGCCAGCCGAGTCAAACTAAACCCGACTCGAACTCGGCCGAGTCAAGCATATGACTCGCCAACTAGCAAGTCATAGCCTGACTTGCTGAGTTTGAGCCAGGTGACTCGGCCGGCATGAAGGCAAATTTTGGCAGTTTAAAAACATTAAAAACTTAAATTTTTTTTTGACTTATTTCCTCCTTGCAGCCCTAAAAGGTATCTTTTTTCATTGTATTGAGAAAAAGAGAGAAGTGTGAGATAGGAAGAAAAATAAGAGGCCATAGGTTTGTAACCGGTAGGGAGGAAGAGCTAAAAATCTTCCACAAATCACATTGGGGTAGCATTATACTTGCATTTAGAACATCAAGGAGTCCATAGCAGCAGTTGCAAATACTTCTCATCTCATTTCAAAGAGGTAAGTGTTAAATTTTATAGATTTTGTTAAGTTTTTTTGTATGCTTATGGATTTTATTGTTAATTTTTTTAAGTTTAACTTTCAATGTTTTCCTTTCAAATCTAAATTTCATACTTCAATGAGAGAAGTAGAACAATAGCAAACCCTATATTTCTTTTTTTTTAAATTGTAAACATGTATTTACAAATTTTTCAAAAAAAATGTAGGGTTTGCTGATTCTTCTAAATTCTTTCTTTGAACTTTTAAGCTTGACTTTGAATTTGAAAGGAAAATAATCAAAAGATTCAAGAATAAAATTATAAAACACAATGCACAAATGTACGGACTGCTGATTTTTCTGTATTAGTTTATAACTTTATAAAACATAATGCACAAATTGTAATTTGTTAATAAAATTGTCTTATTGTAGTAGCCTTAACATTTTGAAAACAATTTTTTTTCTTAATGGCTCCTCCTAATTCTAAGCCTAAGAAACAAGGTCAAAGGGATGAGGCTTGGAAATATACTGAAGAGTTTCCTAGTAGAACAAGATTTCAAACAAAATGTAAATTTTGTAAAGAAATTAATCATGGTGGCATAAATAGATTTAAATATCATATTGTCGGCATATATTAGAAACATTAGCACCTCCCAAGGCAGTTCATTCATGTTATGTCCAATTAGAAACATTTGAATAACAAAAGGAAACAAAGAAGAGGCAATTGGAGGAGTTAGGTCATATTGGTTCCCATTTATACGCATCCGCATCCGTAGGTTGTGTTAGAGAGAGTTCTTCCATGCTTTCCATTCGTCCTAGTGCTTTTGCTAGTGCTAGTGCTTCTACTATTGCTCATATTGGCACTATTAGCTTTCCTCGTAGAATCCGGAAATCCAGGTTGGACAATTATTTTGTACCATGCACTAATCTTGGTGCATAGCCCTCACTTGGGAGCATGGCTTGGAACAAGGAGATCCATGATGCTGCAACAAAATCAATTTGCAAGTTTTGGTACTTTTGCAACATTTCATTTATTGCAGCCATGCAATTCATTTTTATTTGATTGTTCTAAATTCAAATTTTAAAATTTATAGTTTGAACTTTGCTTTGTCTAATCATAATGAATTGTTATAATTTTCTTACGCACTTATTTAATCTATTTGTGACAAATCTCCTCACTGGCAAGGCATGATGTATGTCATAACCATTTGTGGGGTAGGGTTTAAAGCCCCTATTGATGTTAAGTTAAGTGGCCCCCTCTTGTTAGAAATGGCTGAGAATATAAAAGTTAAGTTAGAGGTCCAACAAGTGTCTTGGAGCAAAAAGGGTTGCACCATCATGGTAGATGGTTGGACCGATAGGAGGAATAGGACACTCCTAAATTTTCATGTTTCCTACAAAGGTGATTGATCATTCTACTTCCCTAAATGCATTGAATAATTTAAATTTTGATTTAATGATTAATATTTGAATTTTGTAATTTATGATTTATTGTATCATTGATCATTATTTCGCTTTATTTTCAGAATCCACCATGTTTTTGAAGTCTATTGATGCTTGCTCACATGTGAAAATTTCCACATACTTATGTGAGGCTATTGAGGAAGTCATACGTGAGGTGGGATAACAAAATATGGTGCATGTAGTGACGGACAATGCAGCAAGTTATGTTGCTGTAGGTAGACTTTTGATGGAGAGGCAGCCAACAATTTTTTGGTCTCCATGTGCGGCCCATTGCCTTGACCTCATATTGGAGGATATTGGTAAAACTTGAATGGGTGAAAGAATGCGTTGATAGGGTCAAAAACATCTGCAAATTTATCTAAAATCATGCATTGGTCCTTAGCATAATGAGGCAGTACATGGGGCAGAAGGAGTTGGCTTGTCCTAATATCACAAGATTCGCCTCAAATTTTATCATAGTAAAATCCATAATGCAATAAGATATTGGTGATCTTGAATCCGTGAAAGAATGCGTTGATAGGACCAAAAACACCTACAAATTTATCTACAACCATGCATTGGTCCTTAGCATAATGAGGCGGGACACGAAGCAGAAGGAGTTGGCCCGTCCTAGTATCACAAGATTTGCCTCAAATTTTATCACATTAAAATCCATGATGCAATCAAAGGCATCTTTGAGACGCACGTTTGTTGGCGAGGAGTGGACTTCCTCATCCTATGATATGACCACTGCAGGGATGGACAAATTGCATTTTCTATAAGCTAGATTTTTGGACCCCTTGTGCACATATCATGCAAGTAAATTTATTACAGTTTAATATTTAGTATTTACTTTTGATATATATGCATATTTTTGTTTTGTTTGCGACTTTGCAATTTTGCTTATTTTCATGCACACTTGTGACTAAGCTATTTCTATTTAATAATATTTGCAGGTCACTTAGCCCCTGGTAGTTCTCCTACGAGTTGTTGATAGGGAGAAGCCCTCTATGGGCTACATATATGACGGCAAGGATAGGGTCAAGTAGGCCATTAGATCTATATATGGAGGAGTTGAGCATAAGTATGGTCCCGTTCAGGAGATAATTGATAGGAGCTGGCATAACCAACTTCACGGGCTCATCCATGCAGCCGCTTATTACCTCAATCCAACATTCCATTTTTGCCTTGATTTTAATGCGGATGAGGTTCTTAGTGGGCTATATTCAGTGGTACAATGAATGTCTACTGGTGATACCACAATCACATCTACACTGCACGAGATGGAGGCATTTGATAATGCAACAGAGGTGATTTTTGGAAGCCAAATGTGCGAAACTGCTCACACAGAACTGCAGCTAGATAGAAATATATGTTATGTTCATAATTTGATTTTGTAATCTAGCCTTAAAGTTGGAAGTGAGATCGATTTTTTTTTCTTTTCCTTATTTCAGATAAATGGTGGCAAATGCTTGGGCCTATAGCCCCAAACCTTTAGAAAATTGTCATTTGCATATTGAGCCATCCATGTAGCACTTCAGGTTGTGAGCGCAACTAGAGCATGTTCAAGCACATTCACTCGATAAGGTAAAATAGACTGTCTATGTAGAGGTTGAATGATCTAGTATTTGTTCATTACAACCTTTGTCTTAGAAGAATACAAATTTTGGACAGTGACTCCAACCTGATCACACTCGAGGAGGTTGATCCAAAATTTGAGTGGGTCACTGAATCTACCGATCCTATCTTTACTGATGAGGGCCTTGAGTAAGTTGACCAAGCAAATAGAGAGGTTGAGGTTATGGCCATGGTAGAGGAGGATAGAGCACAATCAGACTGAGCTAATGTTGGGCAGAGTGGTACCTCACAAGCACGGACTATGGTGTTCAATCATCCAAGACCTACCTTTAACGCCTTGGTAGGAGGGATACAAGCTACTCTGAGGCTGAGGCTGAGGCTGAGGCTGAGCCAAAGCCTGAGCTATAGACATTTTTTTGTTTTCACATATGTTTGGAACATTTGATGTCATGGATTTCATATTCCATGAGTTTTATATACATTTGACAATATTTATAATTCTATATATCTAAGCTTGTTATTTCCTTCAACTACAATTTATGTTTGTACTTATGTGATTGGCGTATGTTTATGTATGCAATCAAATTAGCTTATATTTGATGATGTTATTGTGTCTATAAGGTTTATTCAATAATGGGTGCATGAAACAAGTTTTAAATCCTTAAAAATCTCTAAATTTCAAGTGTCTTTTCACTTTGTCGAGTCATTGGCAAGTCGTTTTACCAAGTCACAAGTCACAAGTCAACATTGTTGAGTCTGAGCTGAGTCCGAGTCTAAGAACATTGATATAAACTGACCAAGTGAGCTATTAGTGGACGCGCCACTTCCAAGGCGCAACATTTGAATGATCACTATCAATCTAGGAGGAACTAAGTGTCTATGATCTCAAGTCAACCAATAATTGTAGTTAAAGATGTGAGTTGTATGAATGAATCTAAAAAGTTGTAATTTTGTCCTTAAGTATTACATTGACATATTGAAAATAATATTGAAGAAAATCATTTTATATATATATATATATATATATATATATATATCTGCAAATTTATTGTGTTAAACAATTAAGCAAGGAAATCTCAATTTCTTTACCATTTGTCTGTGCACATAATCTGGAAATTTAAGTAGGGATATTTCAAAGGATTTATGAAATTTTCTAACATGAGTATTGAGTTTTTTGTGTGTCGGGCATTCTAAGAGTGTTGTTCGAGTTTTCTGATGATTTGGTGCCTTTTCAGTGTGTTGGTCTACATTTTCAAATATATTGGAAACCACAGTTTTGCTCATAACTTAGTGAGTGACATATACCATTCTAGGTATTGATCCATTGTCTTCCTCTAGTTGGGCACCAAATTTTGGCTACTCATTTGTGGTTTTTGGTGAAGTACTGATTTAATAAGGCAAATCATTCTTCCTAGGGGGGTCCACCTTCTCCATTGACATTTGATTTTTCATTGGCTTTGAAATCTGCAACCTACAAAGGTTTGAAACAGTGTTCCACCGAGTTTGGGGGCATTTCCTTGGGGGGACAGGGGAACACATTTCAGGGACAAGGGTACTTGGGGCCTAGGTTTGGGAATGTCGAGGGGACAGTAGAGGGACAACAGCACGGGGGGCAGCGGGGGAGCATGTTGATGTGTGTTTTGTAACTACACTAACTAGTTCTTGCTTTTCCAAATCAACTACACTAAGGAGGGTGCAATCTTCTAAGGATGCATGGATGATTTTCATATTGTCAACATTCATTCAAATACCCAACAATGGCACAATCCAAATGAACATTTCCAATTGACGATAAATGCTTGCAATAAGTTCAAACCAACCTTGCACTGTTACTTGCAATCAACAAGTACCCAAAGATATGAACATAAGTTTCACAAAAATTCACCAACAACAATATCTTTCATTCATTTATTGAACTGTTTCTACTCAACATAAAAAAAATCCTACTCTAAGTGAGGAAATGTAGAAACCATGCAACACTCCAAAATAACACAACTAATCCACCATGATAACAACAATGAATTTGCAATTACTTTAATAGCATTATAGCAACAATTTCTCCAAGTCTCCCTCTACCTATGATTTGAGCAATGCTTATATAGTTGCTCCAAGTACAATGAATGGCCAAGATTACGCCAACCCAACCCTAATTCAGCTACCACCTACAAGCATTAAATACTATCTAATTACAATACAACACCATTTTGTGGGCCAATGAGAAAATTACATCGCTTTTAATAACCAATGAGAAAATTGATTAGTTAGAGACATTAGGTGGACTCCACATGTACACTTAGAATGACTTGATTGGATGATCGTTGACACATGTACTTGGAGTCTTCTAATTGGTTGGAGATGAATGGGTGACACCTTAGCATGTTTATCTTGTAGACCATAGTTACTGGACACTGTGAGTCCTGGCAGGACTCAGCAAGCCCCGAGCCGAGTCAGGCTTGTAGAGTCTTTTTGGCTCGGCAAGCTGACTCAGCCAAGTCCTGACCAAGTCTTGCAAGACTCATAGAGTCCACGGACTCGATGGACTCTACAAGTCCCGTCATGCGGACTCTGCCGCACCCAACATAAAATCAAAAGCAAAAAACAAAAAATTTTAATTATATTTAAAAATTCCTGTTTCAGATGCATGGTGGGAGATGTTTGGTAATACAGTGCCAAATTTACAGAGGATTGCAATTCATATCTTGAGCCAACCATATAGTGCTTCAAGATGCAAACGCAATTGGAGTATGTTCGAGCATATACACTCGAAGAAGCGCAATAGGTTGGCAGTGAAAAGGATGAATGATCTTGTGTTTGTGCATTACAACCTTCGCCTTCGTCATAGACAGATCTTGGGCACCGACACATCTCCTATCATTTTAGAGGAGGTTGATCTACTGGCAGAGTGGAACACTGAGATTGATGAACCTATCTTCAGTGATGAAGACTTGGAATGGGTTGATCAGGTGGATCAAGAGGCAAAGGCAGTAGCAATAGCACAGGAGGAGACTAGAGCGTGAGGAGACCCAGTAGAGGACCCTGAGGCTGAGAGTGAGGGATCTGAGGATGATGAGGACTATGAGGAGGATGAGGATGATGAGGATGCCATTGAGGTTGAGCCTCAGACACGAGGACAGAAGATGGTTGTAGAATCTTCCATGACCTATCTTAGATGTACACACAAGAAGACATAGGGCCTTAGTCTTTGAGGCTCTAGCTTTTATTTTGATATATGTTTTGAACTTTTGATTCCTGGATTTCATATTCCATGAATATTGTAGACTTTTAACAGTGACACTTTATATTTCAGATTTCTAATGTGTTATTTAGTAACTAGTTTAACAGTTAACTTATTTCCTTCAAAAATTCGCATTTATACTTATGTGATCAATGTAAACTTGTGTATGTGTGCAAAGTAGCTTCTATTTATCTCAATTATTATGTCTTTGATGTTAATTAATTGAATGATGCATGAAAAAAGTTTTAACTCCTTAAAAATCTTTCAATTTTTTGGGTTTTTCAATTTGTCGAGTCCGAGTCCAAGCCCGAATCCAACTTGCCGAGTCCAAGGCAAGTCCGAGTCTTGTAACTATGTTGTAGACTTCACCACTTCCTTCAAGATGAAGAAATATCTTTTGATACTCAACATTATTAAGTCTTTGATTGATTGTGATGAGCCATATTCCCAAATTGCTTCATCTTCATGCAATCTTTCATCCTTTTAAGTTCTTCACCTTGAAATATTCTCATTGATATGAATTTTGAGTTTTCTTGTGCTTGGAATCTTGATTTCCTGGTCTTGTAAAAGTGATGAGTTACTCCATGTAGTTGGATCCATCAAATTGAACTTGGATTTCCAAAGAAAATTCAAGTTTGTGATGATCTCCACTTGTAGACTTGGTCTTTGCAATCTGTTTTGATCTTGTTCTTGGGTTTGCATCTACATTTTGTATCTTGCCTTATTGATGCTTCGATGTTGTCCTTGATGTTGAAAGTCACCTTCACTTGAATTTCAAGCTTGAACCTTGCCTTTAACACTAACCCCTATTTCACCTTGCAAAACAAGAGAAAACTCTGTGTTAAGCATAAAAAATGCCAAGTATGAACAACATTAGATATTTTTATAATTAAACAACTAAGGAATTAATCTTCATGACAATCCCAACCGGTGCTGAGAGGGGAGGGATGAATCAGCACCTCTAAAACTTCTCTCTCTTTAAATCTGGTGAAATAAACTTACAACTGAAAGGCAGTCAGATATAGGCATATAATAACAATAAGCAAACAATCACACAGTGACACCAAATTTATCACGTGGAAACCCGGTTAGGGTAAAAACCACAGTGTGAGGAGACCTCACAAATTTTGTACTCTTTCGAAGTATGCCCTGTAGGGAGCTTTCCTGGTTAAAGGATAATAACACACTGCTAGGTGTGACCCAGTTAGGGGATTTGTTACAATAAGGCCGATTAGTGCCTTGCCTGATTGAAGGACTTTGAACACCTTACAAGATGCCACCCAATTAAGGGATTTGATACAAGGGACCTGTTAAAGTCCACCCAAATACTGGGATTTAACTATTGTAATTGCTAGAGAACAATAGAAGGTTTGACCTTTTACAGATGGCTAAGCATAGCCTGATAAGATCTCTGTTTGTGCTCACTGAGAAGCATCACTGGTCACTGCAGGTGTCTTCTCCTCTACTATTGTGCTACTCTGCACAATCTTCTTTCTAAACTTCTTCTTTCTTCTTTTCACGCTTGGCTTCTTTAGCGTACAGGTTCACTCTTTTACTCGACAAAATGAAGGCAACTTCTATTTGCCTTGGACAAAAGAATATACAGGGTCCTGGCCCTAATTGAGCTCATTAAGCATGACCTAACTCCAGATCTTCATCGGATTCATTGCTCAGTGGAGTACCAGTTTACTGAGGAAACATCTGATGCATGCCCTTGCTTTATCTGTCTAATGAAGAAAGCAGTAGTTGCGTGTCAAGCAACCTTCCTTCATAGGAGATAACGCTTTGTTTTAAAGCCACTGATCTCGGCATTAAATCCTCCAGACTCGCCTCAATCTGATCGCCAGTTTTAAAGCCACTGATCTCGGCTTTAAAACCCCCAAGCTCGCTTCAAACCGATCGCCAGTTTAACTCAAAGACTTTCGTATTTAGAGCAGAAAATCTCTGTCAAAGAGTTAATTGGAACAGTCAATCTGACTATGACTTCCTCGGTTCATACCGGAGTCATTAATTGATCGATTGAGATCCTCATGCTGTGAAAAGGTAAGGGTTGTTGATCTATTATTGCCCCTTTCCTTGGCTCACCGATTGCACCGTCCTCGATTGTATTGTTGACATTGGTTTGGTGTTTTTGACTACACCGGTTGTAGCCAAGTCCTCGGTTGAATCCTCCTTTGCTATACTGTATACACTACCCGGTTGCTGATGCTTTGTATAGTGACCGGTGGTATTCGTTTAACAGCCACTACTTCTGCCAAACCATCTTCCTTTCATACAGATCTCCTTAGATCTGTAGACTTTATAGAGATGACAAGTCTCTATACTCTTTTTGTCAATCAATGACAACATTAGTACCGGTAGCCAAGCTTACAGATTATCATCACTTAATGCCAACAATCTCCCCCTTTGGCATTGATGGCAAAACCTTGATGGGCAATTATCACAATATCACCGGATTACTCTGCTTGTATCTTTGTACCACTGCAATTGTTACAGTCCTCCGGTTATTGCCAAACTCTCCCCCTTTTTGACAATGATGCCAAAGGCTAGTCAAAGAAACTACCTTTGTCTAATCTGCTCCCACTATGAGCAGCATTCCCTTGTCATCAATCCAGAAAAGATGAGGTGTAACCCTCTGTTGAAGCATAATGAATTGACGACCACCTTTCCAGGTTTACTGAAGATCATGAAGGGGTATCACCCCTAGTTTACCTCTGAGATACTCAAAAGTACTCTTTGGTAATGGCTTTGTGAAGATATCAACAATTTGTTCCTTGGTGGGAACATACTCCAATCTCACCTCCTTGTCTTGTACCAGCTCTCTCAAGTAATGATACTTGATAGCAATATGCTTTGTCTTGGAGTGCATAACTGGGTTCTTGGATATGTTAATTGCATTGGTCCTATCACAATAAATAGCTATCGGTTCAGGTATCTGTTCTTTAATTCCTTCTAGCAGTTGTTTTATCCAGATCACCTGTGTGCAATTGATTGCTACAGCAACATATTCGGCCTCTGCAATAGATTGGGATATACAATTCTCTTTCTTGCTTGTCCAAGAAACAATTCTTCCACCGAGAAAGAATGCACCACCACTTGTGCTCTTTCTATCATCAATGTTTCCAGCCCAATCTGCATTAGTGTATACTTTTACGTCGAATCCTCCCTTGTGAGGAAACCATAATCCATAATTCTCAGTTCCCCTTAGATATCCGAAGATTCTCTTTACTACTATTAGATGTGTCTCTTTGGAATTTGCAGAGAATCTTGCCACTATGCCAACTGCATGTGCAATGTCCGGTCTACTATGAACAGCATACTGCAGTTTACCTATCATGGACCGATACATTGTTTCATTCACTTCTTTAGCATCATCCTCCTTTGATAACTTGAGGTAAGTTATCATTGGGGTTCCAACCGGTTTAGAATCATCAAGTCCAAAGGTCTTAAGAATTTCTTTGATATACTTGGACTGAGAAATAAAAATTCCTTCTTTCAGCTGATGGACCTGTAGTTCAATGAAGAATTTTATTGCGCCTATCATAGACATCTCAAATTCTGTCTTCATCTCTTCAGCGAAGGCTTTGCTCATCCTGTCATCTCCTCCAAAGATGATATCATCCACGAAGATCTCAACAATCAGATTTCCATCTTTTCCGGTCTTGAGATACATATTGTTGTTGTCCCCGGTTCTTGTGAATCCTATGGTCAAAAGGTATGAATGCAACCTCTCATACCAAGCCCTTGGAGCTTGCTTAAGCCCATAAAGAGCTTTCTTCGATTTACAGACCATTCCATCCTTATGTGCAGATGTGAAGCCCTCCGGTTGTTCAATGTAAACTTCTTCCTCCAGTATTCCATTCAGGAATGCA
The DNA here is from genome assembly GCA_027943335.1 of Chamaecyparis obtusa. Lineage (NCBI taxonomy): Eukaryota > Viridiplantae > Streptophyta > Pinopsida > Cupressales > Cupressaceae > Chamaecyparis > Chamaecyparis obtusa. Next base: position 111,470 of record BSBK01010607.1, on the reverse strand, counting down.
GACTTAACATCCATCTGGTATACTTTGAATCCTTTGTGAGCAGCATAGGCAATAGAATTCTCACTCCTTCCAGTCTTGCTACTAGTGCAAAGGTTTCTCCATAGTCCAATCCAACTTCCTGGGCATATCCTTTGCAGACCAATCTTGCCTTATTTCTTATTACTTTTCCATCCTCATTCAACTTGTTCTTGTAGACCCACTTGGTCCCTATGACATTTTGTCCTTTGGTCTTGGCACAAGCTCCCATGTATCATTCTTCTCAATTTGCTCAATTTCTTCCTCCATGGCCTTGACCCAATTGTCATCTTCTAGAGCTTCCTTGGTGGATTTGGGCTCCCCACAGGAAAGTAAGCAGATATTCTCTCTAGCCTTTTTCATGGTTAAGATATTTGCATGTTTGTCACCAATTATATTGTCAGTGGAATGATATGTGACATACCTTGGAAGAACCGGTCTCTGTTCCCGATTTGGTTCTTCCGGTTGAGTATTATCTTCATCATGGTTATGGGCATCAACTTGTTCACCATCCTGTGTTAGCCTATTGGGTTCAAGTACAATCTCCCGCTCTAGATGTCTGTCCATGTGTATACTTCCTTCATCTTTAGTCATTGCTTCGTTGAACTCAAAGGCATTACCTTCATTTAGGCCTTTAAGACTGTCATGATCATCATGACTGGTCTTCTTATCTGGTTCTGAAGATTCATCAACTTTTCCATTGATGCTTTCAATTATCTTGCCTGTTCTTTTGTTCAGACACCGATAGGCCTTACTTTTGGTAGAGTAACCCAAAAATGTTCCTTCATCACTCTTAGGATCAAGCTTCCCAGAGTACATATCTCTTTTAATGTAACATTTACTACCAAAGATTTTGAAGTAGACTACACTGAGGGTATGCTTAAACCATAGTTCGTAAGGAGTCTTACAGGTTCCCTTTTTTACTTGAATCCGGTTGAGTGTGTAGACAGCAGTACTGACAGCTTCTCTCTAGAAGTGATGAGGCAAATCCTTCTGAATCAGTAAGGTTCTAGCGCAATCAATCAGCATCATGTTTCTTCTTTCCGCTACTCCATTTTACTAAGGAGTCCTTGGTGCAGATAGCTGTCTTTTTATTTCATGCTCCTCACAGTAGTGAGTGAACTCTTGAGAGCTATATTCACCTCCTCTGTCTAATCTCAAACACTTCAAGCTTTTACCAGTCTCTTTTTCCACTCTAGCTTTGTAGATTTTGAACATGTGGAAAGTTTCTGATTTCTCCTTAAGAAAGAGTGTCCACATCATCCTAAAGAAGTCATCTACAAAGAGCATAAAGTATCGGTCTCCATGGTAGCTCTTTGTTCTCATTGGTCCACAAAGGTCAGTGTGCACCAGGTCCAGAACATTCTCAGCAGAGAAGGACTTATTGTTGAAAGATGTTTCGGTCAACTTTCCTAGCTAACAATCTTTACAAACACCCTTGATGGGTTTTGTAATCTCAGGAAATCCTCTTACGGTTTTTTTTTGCTCTCTTTAACAATACTGTCAAAGTTTATGTGGCAGAGCCTCTTGTACCATAGCCAATTGTTGTCTTCTTTGGTCATAAGATAGATTTTGCTTGATTCTCCTTTGACCGAGGCTATGAGACAAGCTCCTTCCATTGATTCTAGGTAGAAGAGATTACCTTTGCTCTGTCTACCGGTTGCAACATGAGTTCCGGATTGATTCTTTACTATATAAGAACCTTGTCCAAATTCCTGCAGGAATCCTTTGTTATTCAGTTATGCAACACTCATCAAGTTGTACTTGAGTCCTTCAACCCAGTACACATCTTCACAGACAACATCGTTGCAAAGTGCACTAGAGCCTTTACCTTTAATGGCACAGGGAGTGTCATTTCCGAAGGTAACTGATCCGCTATCATTGAGCTCCAAGTTGATGAATTTGTTCTTGTCACCAGTCATGTGGTAAGTGCATCCGCTATCGATGATACAATCATCGTACTGATGTGATCGTGAGATAAGCGCAATTTCACTTATCACAGGGCTCTCCTCCTTTATTGCCACAAATGCAATTTCTGGATCATCTGAGACTTCAGACTCATTGTCCGTGACTCCTTCCTCTGCAAGGTAGCATTCCTTCTTTGCTTTGCTCTTGAACCGGTCTCTTTTGTCTTTATGTTCATTATCAGGACACCTTGCACCAATATGTCCTATCTTGTTGCAAGAGAAGCATTTCAAAGAGAGCTTTCCCTTGTACTTCCCTTTTCCTCTAGGAATCTCCTAGTGATGTGTGCTTCAAACTCATCTTGCTCCATCTCCTCTAAAAGCAGAGTCTCAACAAGGTTACCAGACTTACCGGTAGAGCAATTACTGGTTTCTCTTCCCTTTTTAGTGGAAGAGATATTGCAAAAGGACTTAAAAGCTGCTTCCTGGATGGGTAAGCTATTATCAAAATTGCTTAATTCAAAAGCAGTCAGCTTACCGATTAGGGAGTCTAAGGTGACTTGATCTTTGGTCACCGATCTGAGCTCTTGAATGGCCGAGATCTTGATGGCATACTGAGGTCTGGGAGTTCTCAGTATTTTGCTAACCACCTCTTCTTCACTTAGCGTTCCTCCAACGCTTCTGATGGAGTTGATCACCTCTTTGATCCGGTTGCTATATTGCTTGATGTCTTCTCCTTCATTCATTCTCATGTCATCATACTTTCCTCTAAGGCTTTCAACCTTGGCTCTTTGAACATTGGGATCCCCTCCATAGACCGTTTGCAACTTGCCCCACATCTTGAAGGCAGAATCAAGATATTCTATCTTAGCATACACATGATCAGGTAGCGTGTTAGCTATCATGTCCTGAGCAGCCATGTGCTCGGTTTTGATCTTTTGTTGATCAGGTGTCAGCGTGCCAACGGGTTCAGTGTAATCAGTTGTGACATGGTTCCAGTATTGATCACCGGTGGTCTTCATGTACAGCTTCATCCTGCTGCACCAGAGAGTAAAAGTTTGAAAACTTTGGTCCTTCCTTTCTCATCATCTTGCCTTTTTCTTTGTGCGGTCAAGCAGCAAAGAAAATAAAACTTAGCTCTGATACCAATTGACAGTCCCTACCGGTGCTGAGAGGGGAGGAGCGAATCAGCACCTCTAAAACTTCTCTCTTTAAATCTGGTGAAGTAAACTTACAGCTGAAAGGCAGTCAGATATAGGCATATAATAACAGTAAGCAAACAATCACACAGTGACACCAGATTTATCATGTGGAAACATAGTTAGGGTAAAAACCACGGTGTGAGGAGACCTCACAAATTTTGTACTCTTCCGAAGTACGCCCTGTAAGGAGCTTTCCCGATTAAAGGATAATAACACACTGCTAGGTGCGACCTGGTTAAGGGATTTGCTACAATAAGGTCAGTTAGTGCCTTGCTTGATTAAAGGACTTTGAACACCTTACAAGATGCCACCCGGTTAAAGGATTTGATACAAGGGACCTGTTAGAGTCCACCCAAATACTGGGATTTAACTATTGTAATTGCTAGAGAACAATAGAAGGTTTGACCTTTTACAGATGGCTAAGCATAGCCTGATAAGATCTCTGTTTGTGCTCACTGAGAAGCATCACTGGTCACTGCAGGTGTCTTCTCCTCTACTATTCTGCTACTCTACACAATCTTCTTTCTCACTTCTTCTTTCTTCTTTTCACCCGTGGCTTCTTTAGCGTACAGGTTCACACTTTTACTCGGCAGAATGAAAGCAACTTCTATTTGCCTTGGACAAAAGAATATACAGGGTCCTGGCCCTAATTGAGCTCATTAAGCATGACCTAACTCCAAATCTTCATCGGATTCATTGCTCAGTGGAGTACCAGTTTACTAAGGAAACATCTGATGCATGCTCTTGCTTTATCTATCTAATGAAGAAAGCAGTAGTTGTGTGTCAAGCAACTTTCCTTCATAGGAGATAACGCTTTGTTTTAAAGCCACTGATCTCGGCTTTCAATCCTCCAGACTCGCCTCAATCCGATCGCCAATTTTAAAGCCACTGATCTCGGCTTTAAAACCTCCAGGCTTGCTTCAAACCGATCGCCAATTTAACTCAAAGACTTCCGGATTTAGAGCAGAAAATCTTTGTCAAAGAGTTAATTGGAACAGTCAGTCTGACTATGACTTCCTCGGTTCATACCGGAGTCATTAATTGATCGGTTGAGATCCTCATGCTGTGAACAGGTAAGGGTTGTTGACTTGTTACTGCCCCTTTCCTTGGCTCACCGGTTGCACCATCCTCGGTTGTATTGTTGACATCGGTTTGGTGTTTTTGACTACACCAGTTGTAGTCAGGTCCTCGGTTGAATCCTCCTTTGCTATACTGTATACACTACCCGGTTGCTGATGCTTTGTATAGTGACTGGTGGTATTCATTTAACAACCACTACTTCTGCCAAACCAACTTCCTTTCATACAGATCTCCTTAGATCTATAGACTTTATAGAGATGACAAGTCTCTATACTCTTTTTGTCAATCAATGACAACATTAGTACCAGTAGCCAGGCTTGCCGTTTATCATCACTTAATGCCAACACTTAACATTAAAATTGAAATCCCCCAAACCTTTACGCTATAAACAAATTCCAATCCTAATCTGAATTCTGGTTTCTAATTTTTACATTCAAGTTATCCAATTCCCCCTATGCATGTGCTTGACAAATACCTGATCTCATGAGCTTACAATTACCAATTCACCCTCAAGCCATACCTGATCAGAAAGTGCTTATGCAATTTTGAGTTTTCAAAAGTTTAGCTTCTGATCTTCATCTTTTATCTGATTTCCACACTTTCAGTAATTTGCCTTGTCTTTCGAATCAACCTTTAGGTCTCATTGAGCAGACTTTGCACATAAGTTGGGCAAGGTAGGCGGAGAATGTCATGTGCTTAGGCAAAGCTTGTGGGTTTCACATACTCCTTGGGCTCATATTCAAAATGCTCAGCAAAAAATACCTTTGTCTTGGGCTCCATTAAATGCTTTGCGGAATTTGTCATCACGTGGGGCTCCATTGTGGAGCAGAAAATGATCATCCTTTGGGCTCGCTTCATGGCCTTTAGCAGAAATTTGTAGCTTGTTGGGCTCATGATATTGGGAGAAGAATGCCCAATGGTTGGGCGCCATGATTTTGGGTTTTTGGAAATTGCTATTGAGTTGGGCGGGCACACACAAACCTTAGGGCGGGAAGTGTCATGTCTTTGGGTGCAATGCAAGTACTGGGTGGAATTTGACCATTGCTTGGGCGCAATACAAGTGTCAAGGGAGAAAATGCTTGTTGTGGGGCTTGCACATCCAATGGTAATTCGGAAATTGTCATGTTGATGGGTTCCTTAAATTTTGGAACTTGATCACTTGCTGGGCTCCTTGCAAAATCAGAATTTGCTATACTCTGGGACTCCTTAGCAAGGTGAAAATGGAGTTGTTCTTGTTAAACTCCAAGCAATGCTTGGAGCGGAATGTGCTCAGTTGTGGGGCTACATGCAAAGGGATGCAAATCAGAAATTGACAAGCCCTTGGGTTTGCACATTAACTCATCTCCACAATTCAACTATGTTAAATCAAATTTCATCTTTGCCCAAACTCCATGAATCATATATCTTTAACTTGATCATTCACAATCCCAATTTGATTCTCTCATGGTTGCAATATGTGGGATTGATCGAAAGTTTGATATCCGTATTTGCGGTTAAATCAAGCTGGAAAACCACTCACAATCTCCTAAGGTTCAAGCATTACAAGTTGACTAAGGATTTGAACTTTGATGTTTCAACTGAAAGCTCTCACCTTCCTTGAGACATTACTCATCCAAAACTTGGATTTCTAATGACTTGCAAGACCTCTCTAAACCTCTGAAACGTTGCTAATCTAATCTAAAGCTAGCACCTACTAACTACCAAATCGAAAGAGGGGATCCCCATTTGCAATGGGGCAATGGTGTGAAAACCTCACAACAAAGAAGAGCTAACATAATACATATAGTATTAGTACTTGAAAAAATAATTTTAAAAAAATAAAGTTGTATAACATAATAACTAGAGTCTAGTAGTAGCATTCAAATGACAAATGTCAAAATTGAAAATATCAAATATAGACATTGCAACAAGAATTTTCAAATTTTAAACTTTTAATTTCATAATCATATTAATTACCCAGTGTTCATCAAAATTATAATTCATTGATCAAGTTATCAAAATAGTAAATACTAGAAGTATAAACTCTAGAAGTGGTTGCAAATGAGACTAAATGTCTCTTATAATTTTATTAGCTTTAGGCAAGTAAGGGCCACACTTTAGTTTTTTGTTTTCTTTTTTTTAAACGTGACTTTTTGTGGGAACATTTGCAAGTCCCTTGCCCTATCAAGGGACATCAAGGAGTCTTTGAGATGCCCAAGCACCCCCCAACGGCGTCCCTCCTGAAAGAAATGTCTCTTCCTATGTAGATAACATGGAAAATGTCTCCAGCCCAGCTAAGAAACATGGTTGACGTGGAGGTGTGGCGGAGAAATGTTTTGGAGATGTCCCCACGTCCCCAAGATATCCCCGTCTCAAAAGCTTCATGTTTTTTAGGGGGGATGTTGTTGGAGTTGGGAGGGATAGTTACTGAGAGGGGAGGGGTGAATCAGTGCCTTCAAAACTTTTAGTTGCAAAACCTTTATGATCTATGACTGAATACTGTGATAACCAATCAAAATAACTTGAATCTAATTGCATAAATCAATCATCTAGTTAACTTAAGAAAGGAAACAATATGAAATCAATATGACAATCACATAACACAAGTATTTTGGTAATGCAGAAACCCTTGTTAGAAGGTAAAAACTGCGGTGGTGATGATACCCACAAATTCTTCACTACTGCAGATAGAAAAGGTTTGCCTGTTAAGGCTACAAGTTTTGATCACTTCTGGTGATCTTACCCTGTTAGGAGTAACATATTAGATCAGCTAGATCTACCTAGTTATAGGATTTAACAACACTATATGAAGTGTGTACTTGGTTAAGAGATTTATACAAAGACTGTTAAGTCTACTCTGTTTAAGAGATTTATCAAAACTCTATCACAATTGTTAGAAAGTAATAGGTAAATTATCTGCTAGTTGACAACTTAATTGTCTGAAATAGATCTATAAGTTCTTATCAAAATATCACCTTATCTATGATGGTTCTCTGCTCTGATCTGCTCGGTTGCTTTGTTTGATTCTGCTCAATCTAAAAACCTCTGTACTCTGTTCTACTCGGTAAACTGATTGTCTTGAAGATAGGCAATTTCTTCAAGTGCTCCGTGATTCATATATATCAGTTCAACAACTCTATAAAATGGTGCGAACATATACAATATATAGTGTTCTGTTTTTGCCGCTTAAAGAAAAATTAGGTTACAAAAGAAAATCATAACCCTAAGATCTACGGTGCAAAATAACCTAGATCAACTAATACAAATAAGATAATCATTGCATTTAATGAATATCTTTTACAATAAATGCTCCTCGATCTTGGTAAACCGTTTTACGATCTGTTATAACCATTTGCATAGAATAATGTGCCATTTTTTATTACTATGCCGTTTACTATGATCATCGGTAAACACTGTATAATCTGCTCGGTGTACACTGTGATGCTCGGTGTTTGCTGACCGTCGGTGTCGGTGTCGTTGGTGCTCGGTTAACTGTGTGATGCTCGGTATAAGGCTTTACCAACTGCTCTGTCTTACTTCTAGTTACTGACTGTCTCAATGTAAATAACTGACCGACCTATTTACTGTCTTTTGATACTAATGACAACCTAAAATGCTCAATAGAGATTAACAATCTCCCCCTTTGGCATTAGTATCAAAACTTCATAATGTATATAGACAAACTATTTCTATATAACCCTTATATCTCCGCTATATACATATCCACTACAAAAACTTCTAAGTACAAAAGTACTCCCCCTCGGTGCATGCTCCCGGTATTATGTAATATACATATCAAAAATATATTATTTGGCATATACATGTTTTCCCCCTTTTTGATAATAATGCCAAATACCCAAAAAAATGTAATATATACTTACATCTTATCAAAAATGTGCTGATGGGTTTTCTTGACAGACTCCAAGAGGTTTTCCCATTCCTCTTTCAAGTTGGTAAGAGCAATTTGCTCAAGACCGACTTGTGCATGCATGTCAAAGATATTTTCCAACACCGAAATCTCTGGTGTTGCCACAAGTTGCTCGGCTTTGACAGTATGTGTTTCAAAAATCTTCAGGTAAGGAATGAGTTCTTTCTGTAACTCTGTGACCTGATCGGTGATGTGCTCTTCCTATTTCCTTAAGTCTGCTATCAGCGGCCGGAGTTCTTGAACTCAGTTAATGTGCTTTAAGAAAGCAATTGGCTCGGCGATAGCTGCTTGTGTACTCAACTTGATTTCTTCTTCTAAACCTTTTATCTTTTCACTGATTTCTACATTGAAGGTGTCTGTGGTACAAAGCTTTATTAGCAGTTGACAGATTACCTGGGTGATAGATTTTACCTCGGTAATGACCTCAGATAATTTCACCTTGTTTAGTGCCACTTCAGTGCTAATCCTTTCTGCCAATTTGTGTTGAATCTTTGACTCTACCCGTTCTTCTATTCTTTTGTCTATTTCTGTATCAGGGGCATTGATTCTGTCGGCGAGGTTGGCAAGTTGATCTAAAATGGGAGTATTCTCATCAATGTTTGTTTCCGGTACTATCTGTTGTAGAATATCCCTTACATCATTTAACACTTCTTTACGTTTTTGTTCTTCCCTTAATTTTTCTTGTGCCGCTTTCCTCGAACATAACTCCCCATACCGACTTAGTTCCTCGAGGCTTAGAGTTCTTGGGTCACATTCGAGTATAATGATAACTTCATCAATGGTGACCGGCCCTTTGGCTTTCTTCTTTTTCTTCTTCGAGGCTAGAGGTGACTTCTTTTCACTTACAACAATAGCTTTTTCTTCACTCCTCGGAGTATCCTTGCTAGTTGACACTATATCATCCTTCTTCTGCTCCTCGGTAGATTGAGTGGGAGTCTCGGTGGTAGTGTCAGGTTGGTTCACCTCGATTGACTTGGTTTCTTCAGGTTCCTTTTGTTCTGTAGACTGTGCCTCTGGTTTGACAGGCTCATTTGTATTGGCAGGTTGCTCAAATGCTGGAATCTCGATTGTATCTTTGGTTGGCTCAGGATGAGAGACATCGGGTTGTACTTGTGAAATTATTTCAGCGGCCTCTACAAGTACAGGTAGTTCACCCGGTAGAGATGTACACACATTGTTAGTGTTTAATGCTTCATCTTTGTATTGTGTAATTATTACATCTTCATCATCCTTATCATCAGGATCACCGTTAGTGATGTCCTCAATGAGTGCATCATCATCTGTTTTCTTTTGCAAGTGGATCTTAGCTTGATCCGGTGCATCCTGTGAAACTTTGATTGCTTCCTTTTGCTCGGTGATATCAATTACCTAGGTAACTGATATACCAATGTCTTCTATTTTCTTGCCTTTATTATCATCAATGAAAATACTTTTACCTTTTGAACTGTGTCTCTTTTTAGACAGTTTCAAGAATGCTTCCTATTCAGCTTTCTCTTCTGCTTTCAAAATTGATGTCCCTAGGGAGTCACATACGACATCCATATCATCTACATTCTCATCCATAATCTGCATAGCTCTATTCTTGACTGAAAATCTAGGCTGATACCTTGTCATGTATTCACTTACCTCAGCATAGCTAAAGTGAGTGGCTGCACAGCCTAGAGAGCGTTCTCTTTGTCTTTTCTGTGTGTGTAAAGCAATAGCCCATCTTTCACTTATTTTATCATCAAGTTCCTTCGGCAGTTGACATGCAAATTCCATCGGTACTCTTTTGAACTTGATCATCATTTGAACAATAGCATGTTCTATCTTTGTCTTGTCCTCAATTGACATATTGTTGAATTTGCCTATGCCTGGATCATTAAGATTTCCATTCTCAATAATATCTTCAATTATTTCTTCTATGGTACTGTCCCTGTTACGAACTAGCTGAAATTGATTAGGGTCATTTTCAGTGTCAGTCTCCTCTATGTCTTCCTTACTCCTTATGTATTTCCTCTTTTTCTTCGGTGGTTCAGCTGCCTTCTTGTTCTTTCTCTTGATGTATTTCTTTGTCGGTGTGGCTGCTCTCCTTTTTGCAACTTTTTCTGCTTCTTTCTGCTTGGTTGATTGGGCTACAGTTGTTGAACGTGTCCTCATTCCTTCAGGTTCTGGTCGCTGAGTATCTTGTTCATCAGTTGTGGGAAGTTGAGTTTCTTCTTCATCATTGGTGGGAGGAACCGGTGTGTTATCCTTTTCTTTGTCTGACTCGGTCTCCTCGCTGTCATAGGGTTTATCAGCCAGCTGTAACTGATCTTTAATTGCTTCATCAACCGGTGACTCCTTATGTAAGATGTAGTTCCATATCTTGCTAAGAGATCCTTTTTCATTTTCTTTGCCCTTCTTGACATTTTACCGATCTCAATGTCCATTGTGATTCTAGACTTAGCTTCCTCATACACTCCAAACCTACTGGCAATGCATTGATAGATTTCAGAGCGAAATCATGATTCATTTCATAACCCATTGGTGCTAGCCATTTTGTTCTCGGTTCTACTGCCTTTATCATTGAGTGGTCTGTGCTTACCACAAAGCATATGTCATCTTCAAATTTGCTTACTAATTCTTTTGGAATTCTGCTTCTTTGTTGCATTCTTGTTTGAAATTCCTTGAAATATGCATGGAACTCCTTGTTCACATTGTCTCCTAGACTTCTCATCATATCACCGATTTGGGCAGTTATCGGTCTGTCCGATTGCTAGTTAACTTTTCCAATACCCGGTACATATTTTTGCAAATAGAGGAATGTACAGACAAGTAGTGATCCGTACTTACATGTATTGGACTTCTTTGCTTTTATTGTCTTCATGTTGTCATGCAGTTGGTGCAGTAGTAGCTCGGCAAGATCAACCTAGTGATCTTTCTTTACAATTTTGTAAGCCATGTCCACGGCGCTGCAGGGTACACTATTCGATCTGCTTGATTGAAATATCTTGTACCCGATGACATGAGTTGCAAATCTTACCGCTGGATCTTTGATAGTTGAAATCTTTAGTGCCCTACCGTCCCATTGAGCTCCAGTGTTCTTTTCTACGTCGGGACGAGACGAACTTCGAAATGCTTTGGCTTTGTCGGTTGTAGGGTACCCAGTAACCCTACTGATAATCTTCTTGGTGACCTCAACCGGTTTGTCTAGCCAGAATTTGCCATCATGGAATCTGCTAAGCACGATTCATATCCAGTCGTTGTGAAATGATTGCGGGAAGTATGTGAAACACCGTAACCCTGATTCCTCAATCTTCTTATGCTCGGGTTTGATCTTGCCATCCGGTCCACAGACTTGCTGATAAGCTGCTATGGTCTCAAAGTCACATACTTCACCGATCTTGCGGTGAATGTAAGCCCTAACGTCTTTTGTTAACAAAACCTTATCAGGAATACTAGAAAATGTGCCCATATCGTCCATTTGTGCTGCGACCTTAGGATGCGATTTGAATTTCTCCTCGGCAAAGTGTGCCCTAACAATTAGTTCCACTTCCTCCTCAACGTTCTGTGATTTGCTTGCGGTTGAAGACGATGCCATAAATTGTTTCTAGGGTTTCAGCAAGCAAATAGATAATCAATGTTCGGTAGGTGGATGAACTTACTAGTTTTCGTCGAAGAATTGTCGTCAGTTCGATCTAGTTGCTTTGAATCTATTCTGAAAATTGTTAGCTCGAACTCTTCTCTATAAAATCTCCTTTCTTCGAAATCGCAATGTAACAATGAACTCTGTTTCCGCGTATATATAGGGTTTTCCGAAATTCCCGCTCAAACTTTGATGCATTAAATGCGCAACCTAACTTTTGGTACGAGACGGCTGTCAGCTCGGTAAAGTCTTTTGCTCGGTTAACATAGAGTTTCTTCATCGGTTTGAACTGTTGTCGGTTAACCTTGTATACTGATTACCGACGGGTAACCAACTCATGTTTCCCTTTTACCGACTAGATGTCATTTGCAAACTTATAATATATAAACCATAGTGCATCTTTATTCATGCAGATTTGGTATATGTACATCATATATAAGGAACTGTATGTAAAATGTGATCATTTGAAATGTCAGTTCCATACATACCTTTGTCATCTTAAGTGGAGGTACCGATGTCACCCAATCCAATGGACGAGGTTTCACCGACGGTGTTACTTGACTCAGCATTCTCATTAGATGCCTTCTTCCACATTGTATTCCTTAACTTTGTAATTTCTGCAATGTTATATCCACTCTCAAATATATGGTTTTCATCAGGTGCTCGGTCTCTGCAGTTCTTGCTTACATGACCGACTTTGTGACAGTGCATACATGTCATTCCTGCATTTGTCCAGTTACTTGATTGTCGAATCCGACTCTTTCTATAACAGTTTGCTGCAATATGTCCATACCGACCACATGCAGTACAATTAGTCCATGTATTATAATCCCAAACATATGAGTTACCTTGTCTCTTCGATTGATATGGTTTTCATTGTAGTTTCTCTTTAGGTGTCCAGACCTACTTCATTTTCGCCTTACAGTCCCTTGCAGTGTGGCCATACTTATTACAAGTATAGCATATTTTCTCCTCAGTAGTGTTATTAGCAATGTCATTCTTCTTTGCTCTGCATTCATAAGCTGGATGTCCAAACTTACCACAGTAATAGCAATATCCATTGAACTTAGGAATGACAGGAGGTTTACCTTGTGCTTTGCTTCTGCACACATTAGATGTATGTCCTGGTTTTCCACAGTGGTAACATGTCAATACTTTAGGTTTTTAACTTTGATTGTTGTTGACTTCTTCAACTTGTTGTGATGATTCTCCTTCACTAGTGTAGCCTATACCGGCTTTGCTTCCGAATCTCCTTTGATTAGTCAAAAAATCATCAATCTTTTTAGAGCTGTCCTCGGCTATCTTCATCATCTCATTGTGTTGCTTTTGTGTTTTTATTTCATTTCTTAGTTTTTCATTATCTTCTCTAAGTGTTGCTACATCTTCAAGTCTTCTTGATAATTCTCCATTTACTCGGTTCATTTCTTGATTAACTGTCATCATCTGATTTGATACTTGGAAGTGATGATCAGTGAGTCTCTGGATTTCACTTTCTTTTGCTTGAAGTTGTTAAGTCATTAGTCTTCGGTCTTCAATAGCCAGATTCCGATCTTGTTCAGCTTGTCTACCATTGTTCATGATTTCCACCATTCTCACCATTTGAGATTCATGACCGATTTGAAGTGCTTTCACTTGTTCGGATAGATGCTGATTCTTTTCAGATAGCTCAGAGATTATGCTTTCGGATCCGTCAGAGATGCTTCTAGAGCTTGATTCCAATATGATCAAATATGTCATCAATAGGTTCTTCATGATAACTTATTTCATTCTGCTGAATTGCAAGGTTCTTTCTTTGAACCAGTAATTTCTTCAGTTCTTCCTTGGCTTGTTTGTATTGTTCCACAAACATCTGCATTTGTATCTTTTGATTCTCAATAGTCTTGTCAAGCTTGTATCTCTCCATGACTTAGATCTTTTCCCTTCAGTGGTTAAACTGTTCAACAAGAGAATTGTGCTCTGATACCAATTGTTGGAGCTGGGAGAGATAGGTACTGAGAGGGGAGGGGTGAATCAGTGCCTTCAAAACTTTTAGTTGCAAAACCTTTCTGATCTATGACTGAATACTGTGATAACCGATCAAAATAACTTGAATCTAATTGCATAAATCAATCATCTAGTTAACTTAAGAAAGTAAACAATATGAAATCAATATGACAATCACATAACACAAGTATTTTGGTAACGCAAAAACCCTTGTTAGAAGGTAAAAACTGCGGTGGTGATGACACCCACAAATTCTTCACTACTGCAGATAGAAAAGGTTTGCCTGTTAAGGCTACAAGTTTTGATCACTTTTTGTGATCTTACCCTGTTAGGAGTAACATATTAGATCAGCTAGATCTACCTAGTTATAGGATTTAACAACACTATATGAAGTGTGTACTCGGTTAAGAGATTTATACAAAAACTGTTAAGTCTACTCTGTTTAAGAGATTTATCAAAACTCTATCACAATTGTCAGAAAGTAATAGGTAAATTATCTGCTAGTTGACAACTTAATTGTCTGAAACAAATCTATAAGTTCTTATCAAAATATCACCTTATCTATGATGGTTCTCTGCTCTGATCTGCTCGGTTGCCTTGTCTGATTCTGCTCAATCTGAAAACCTCTGTACTCTGTTCTACTCGGTAAACTGATTGTCTTGAAGATAGGCAATTTCTTCAAGTGCTCCGTGATTCATATATATCAGTTCAACAACTCTATAAAATGGTGCGAACATATACAATATATAGTGTTTTGTTTTTGCCGCTTAAAGAAAAATTAGGTTACAAAAGAAAATCATAACCCTAAGATCTACGGTGCAAAATAACCTAGATCAACTAATACAAATAAGATAATCATTGCATTTAATGAATATCTTTTACAATAAATGCTCCTCGATCTTGGTAAACCGTTTTACGATCTGTTATAACCGTTTGCATAGAATAATGTGCCATTTCTGATTACTATGCCATTTACTGTGATCATCGGTAAACACTGTATAATCTGCTCGGTGTACATTGCGATGCTCGGTGTTTGCTAACCGTCGGTGTCGGTGTCGCTGGTGCTCGGTTAACTGTGTGATGCTCGGTATAAGGCTTTACCAACTGCTCTGTCTTACTTCTAGTTACCGACTGTCTCAATGTAAATAGCCGACCGACCTGTTTATTGTCCTTTGATACTAATGACAACCTAAAATGCTCAATAGAGATTAACAATTGATGTGTCCTCATGGAACATTGGTCTGAAATCATCCATGGAGGTACCTAACATTGCTGATTGACATTTAGATAAGCTGGAGCAGATTTGGAGTTGTTTGCATGCTTGGAAAATCTTCCTGAGAATCGCCCTTGTCCCATTTTGGCTCCTACTTTAGTGCTGATCATTTTCTAAAATTTCTATTCATGATTGGAGACTATTTCAGGTCTGAAATTTGTAATACAATCTGATTTCAGTTTAATACTGATTGCTTACTGATTTTATCATGATGATATATGTGGTTTAAATGCAAATGTAATGTTCTACTCTCTTTCAAGCAATATATTCTATATATGCATCAAACATGAAGAATGAATCTTGAAACACAAACAGTTTCTGCATCGTCGTCTTATTCTCTTAAAACAATCACAAAAAAAATCAGGGGTGAACATTTTGGTGGTATCAGAGCATATATTTCCTGCCAGCCTGTATTAGGACAACTACATTCAGTTGCATTCCTTCTATGAGTGGAAAAGAAGAGATATTTTAACAAGTACAAAGGAAGATTCGCAGCCTCCACAGGTTCTAGAAGGTGAGACAGTATCAAGCATTCTTGGCATGCATTAGGACCTCATAAAGATAGTGACAACACTACAAGGAACATGGCGGATAGATATTAGGGTAGAGCAAGTTTTGTTAGCCCCAACTCAAGAATTGAAAGGAAATTTGATAAGATGATGCACATGATGTCACAGCTCTTGAGTAAGATTGGACAGGGTATACCACAAAATAACACACGAGGCAATTAGAACAACTCACAGTGCAGCCAAACACATAGTGGGAAAAATAGTTCCATGAATCAACAGGGTAATAATGAGAGGCAACCTATAGCAATAAGGTCAAACACAATCCCTAGGCCTTTCCAACCCACCTTTACTCAAAGAGAGGCATTACAGGTTGCTCATGAGACTCCTCTACCATTGGTGCATGAGTTGCAGAATGCCTATGCAGAGTATGACACCCTTCTTGAAACTCTTAAAAAAAATTCAACCTTCAATGAGTTCATGGATTAGAGGAAGAAGAGAGGTGGCGGAAGAGCTGATCATAGAGGACCAATAGTTCAAAGGGGCCTATAACAACCATTAGGCAACGTTACCCTTGCTCATTTTGATGGTAGTGATAATTGCACAGCTAAAGCTTGGGTACAGAAGTTGGAAAACTACCTAGCTCTTAGATCTATGGCTGAGTATGAGGCAATTAAGTTTGCCACTTTGCATTTGGAGGGAGTTGCACATGAGTGGTGGTACCATGACCTTATCACCTTGGGTCACAAATCTATCACTACTTATGATGAGTTTATTAATAAACTTCTGGAGAGATTTGACAAGAAAGATCCTAAGTTGCAATTTAGGGAATTGGCACATTTTAAACAAAATGGCACAGCGGATGCATACATAGCAGATTTTTAGAGACTTTCAGTTTTGGTTTCTGGGACTGAAGAGAGGAGATTGGTAGTCTTGTTTAGTAAGGAACTCATGGAGCAACTTAAGGGATGGATTAAGGCATTTGATTGTTCATCTGTGTATGAAGCTATGAAGAAGGCAAGGAGTGTGGAGTGGGCTGTCCTAAAATCAGAATTTCAGTCCAAGACTTTCTCAAACAAGAAGGATAAAAAACATTTCACAAAAAACTCCTATCAGCAGAAAAAATCAGTCACAAGACTTGATAGCAAGGCATTTAATGACTTAATAAAAAATAATCTATACTTCTTGTGTAAGGAGCTTTGGAACCCAGGACATAAGTGTGTAACTAAAGGGGAGGTGAGCAATATATAATACTATTTAGTAGAGGAATCTTCCTCAGAAAAGTCAGACCAGAAATCTATTACGATAATAGATAGTTTCTATTATTGTCTGTTATTATTTAATGGTTAATCTATTAGTAATGTATTGTAAATATTAGAATGTTTCTAATATTTAGTTAGTTGTCACTAAGAATAGAAAGTTTCTATTCTTCACAATCATTTCCTTAGGAAACATCGTCTGTTCATTTGTATATATTGATCTATTGATCTCTATTAATACAAGCAAGTATTTTGCTAATTACTTTGTAATATGGTATCAGAGCAAATTCTTGGCATCTTCGAAAAATTTTAATTTCTTTTTTGAAATTATTAGTTCAACATTTTCAAAGCTTTTTTGCCCCAGGTGTGTTCAAAAATCTGTTTGCAAGAGTTTGTTTTGTTTTTTTCTGCATCAAGTTCTGGTTCGTCCATAGCCGCTAGGGTTTCTGCATTTTCAACTAGGGTTTTAACCCTTCAGTTCAAGTCGGAATTTTCTTTTGATTGCAAATTCCTTGTGGGTTTTTTGAGATCTCAACTAGGTCGTCGTCAGAATTTTCTAGGTACCTTGATTTTTGTGCCTCGAATTCTGTATCGTCGAAATTTTATTCTGATTTCAAATTCCATCAAGGTTTTTTGAGATACACAAAGCACACTCAGCAAATAGAATCTACCTTTTACACCTTCGTAGCTAAAAGACCTGCAAATCATGTGAAGTCGTTTGCCTGGTACATTGATTCAGGTGCCTCTCGTCATTTCACCCACCGTAGAGACTGGTTCACTAACTACCAGCCTTTCTTAGATTCAGTTATTTTTGGTGGAGGGGAAGAGTACACTATTGTAGGCAAAGGCAACATTCAGATTCAGTCTGCTGGGAGGAATATCATTTTCCTTGATGTGTACTATGTTCCAGGGAAGGAACTCAATCTACTCTCAGTCAGTCAGATGCTGCGACATTCTCCACGGTTGGATATCACCTTCAGTTCACATCAATGCACCATCACTGATAGGAATACTCAATCTGTTGTTGCAGTTAGCCTTGAGGATCATGGTCTTTTTAGACTTGTTGATTTTGGTGATTCTCAGGACCTAGCTATGGCTGCTCGGCGATCTTCTGTCAGCTCACTTTGGCATCAGCGATATGGGCACTTAAATGTGCATTATCTTTGTCAACTTGCTCGGGAAGAGCTTGTTCTCAGATTGCCAGAGATTCAAACTCAGCTTGGAGTTTGTGATGCATGTCAAACTGGGAAGCAACATCGCACACCTTTTCCTATTGGCGATTCATGGCGTGCTTCTCAGGTACTTCAGCTTGTTCATGCCGATATTTGCGGCCCTATGGCTAGTCCCTCTATTCTTGAGTCCAGGTATTTTCTGTTGTTTGTTGATGATTTCAGTAGAAAAATGTGGGTATATTTTCTTAAAAAGAAATTAGATGTGTTTCCTATATTTCAGAAGTTTAAACCTCTAGTTGAAAAAGAGTCTGGGAAATCTATTATTGCTCTTAGGACAGATAATGGGAGCGAATTTTGTTCTACTGAATTCTCTAGCTTTTGTGATATTCATGGCATCAAGCGCTAGTTAACCACACCCCACACACCACAACAAAACAGTGTAGTTGAACGTCGAAACAGAACAATCACCGAGACAGCTCGATCCATGTTAGAACACAAACATGTTCCGAAGAAGTTCTAAGCAGAAGCAGTTAACACTGCAGTTTACCTTTTGAACCGGTCACCCATTGTGGCGGTCAAAGGTAAGACTCCGGAAGAGGCCTAGTCAGGTTGCAAGCCCAAAATCAATCACCTAAAGGTTTTTGGCTCTCTTGCCTATGTTTGTATCCCTAATGCATCATGCACCAAGTTGGATGCCAAGAGTCAGAAACTCATGCTTGTTGGATGCAGTAGTCTTCACAAAGCCTACCGCTTGGTTGACACTGAGACTTCTCGTCTCCTGTACAGTCGTGATGTAGTCTTTGATGAGCAACGAGGACCATTCATGCCTGTTGCTCATGTTCTTGATCCAGCCGATCAACCTATGAAGGCTCATGATTTGGGAGTTAGACTTCCATTACGTTCCCCTGATGGGAGGGCTCCAATAGCTCCAGTTATACCGATAATTCCTGTCCAGACACCTCCAATCTCTCCTGCAGGATCACCTAGATATGCAGATGCTTCACCTGAGTTTGATCCGGATTCGTCTGATGAGGAACCTGATCATAGAGCATCTCCTGATGCGAATGCTGGTCCTTCTCCTCTCCGGCCTAAGTGGTGGGCCAAGACACTTGTTGATCTTTGGGATGATGAACTCGTCGATGGGAGGACAACTCGGAAGAAGAGCAAACCTACAGATACAGTTAATTTTGCTCTCATGGAAAACATTCACAGTGTGTTTGAACCTCAAACATACTCAGAGGCTAAAGGAATTCCAGAGTGGGAACAAGCCATGACATCTGAACACCAGAGCCTGTTGAAGCATAATACCTGGGTCCTTTTTGATCTTCCATCAGGGAAGAAGCCCATTGGCTGCAAATGGGTCTATAAAATCAAATACAAGTCTGATGGTACTTTGGATTAGTACAAGGCTCGTTTAGTTGCGAAGGGTTTTTCTTAGCGTCAGGGCATTGATTATGAGGAGACCTTTGCTCCTACAGCAAAGATGAGCACTATCAAATTAGTCTTAGCCATGGCAACACAGTTTGGCTGGAAGGTCCATCAGATGGACATCAAGAGTGCTTTCCTAAATGGTGACCTACAGGAAGAGGTCTACATGATGCAACCTCCTGGTTTCAAGGTTGCCGGTAAAGAACACCAAGTTCTTAGACTGGTGAAAGCTCTCTATGGTTTGAAGCAGGCCCCCAAAGCATGGTACATGAAAATTGATAAGTACCTCAGTGATCAAGGCTTCCAGAGGAGTTTATCAGACTCAAATTTGTACATCAAGACTACTGACAGTGACATCATCCTTCTGGTTATTTATGTGGATGATATGATCATCACTGGCAGTTCCACATCATTGATTCAGGGAATCAAACAGAATTTATGCCAGTCTTTTGATATGACTGACCTTGGGCTCATGTATTATTGCCTAGGTGTTGAAGTTTGGCAACAGTCTACTGGTATATTCATTTCTCAATCCAAAAATGCCAAAGCTCTGTTGGACCAATTCGTATGTAGGATTGCAAACCTGCATCTACACCCATGGAGAAAGGTCTAAAGTTATCAGCAAACTCCGATTTTCCTCCCGTTGATGATAATTCATACAGGGAACTAGTAGGCAGCCTCATCTACCTCTCTGCTGCAAGACCTAATATCAGCTTCGTAGTCAACTACATCTCACGCTTTATGACAGCTCCCATGGCTGATCATTGGATGGCAGCCAAGCGTGTGCTTCGTTATGTGAAGGGCACTACTGATTATGGACTTCTTTACTCTCAAAGTTCTAATCCTAGACTCATTGGTTTCACAGATTCAGATTGGGCAGGTTCTATTGATGATAAAAAGTCAACTTTTGGATGTGTTCACTTTGGGATCCGGTGCCATCACATGGACCAATAAGAAGCAGCAGGTAGTTTCTCTCTCCTCCACAGAGACCGAATACAGAGGAACAGTCAACGCAGGTTGTGAAGTTGTTTGGCTTCGTCGGATGCTTAGGGATATGCAGATATCCCCAGCAGGCCCAACAACTCTATTTGTTGATAACGAAGGCGTTATCAAGTTAGCCCGCAATCCGGTCTTCCATGAAAGAACCAAGCATGTAGATGTTCATTGTCACTACATTTGATAGCTGGTTGAAGACGGGACTATACACTTGCAGTACATTCCTACAGAGGACCAGACTACAGACATTCTCACCAAGCCTCTTGGTCCAAAGAAGTTTGTCAAATTCAGAGGACAGCTTGGTGTAGTGGATGTTGTCGGGATAATTGTATGTACGAGTTATTATGTAAGTAAAGTATTATGTTACTCTCGGTCGTTAGTGACCGAGAGGTTAGACAGTTACGTCACGACGCTTCGGTCGTGACCCTTCGGGTACTTTATATACTCTCTCGGAGGTTGGACATGGGAGATATTATTGTATAATCATTATGATATAAATGTACTTGCTAGTCTGGAATGATTAATGAAAGTATTTATTATTCTCTGATATATTCTGTGTTTATTATATTTCCCGTACGATGTCTGTGCAATACTAAGTTTACCCCAGCGGGTAAACATCTGGCGCCGTTGCCTAGACGTACTTGGGAAGAGAAGTGAGGAAAGGATTTATGCCCAATGTTTTAAATAAAGATCGAAATAAAAAGGCACAAGATGATGAAGGCGAAGCCGCACAGAAGGCTTTGATCTTCGCGCAACAACGTGAACGTTGATATAGGCTGAGGCAACTTGCCAAGGACCAGCTTGCCGGAGGGTTGCCCGAAGGGAACCTCGGAAGTGGTACGGAAGGTGCAGAGGCCGACGGAGAACAGTTCACTTCGCCGGAGCATCGGAGAGTGCGGAGTAGGGAAGAACTACTCAAGGAAACACAATTGAGACAAGTCTTGCTTCAAGAAGAGCGAGACCGGTTTGAAGATTCGACCCGTACACCACGTGCGGAGGACCGAGACCACGAAGGGAATCGTACGGTCGAAGGTGACGGTACTGCCGGAGGTGCCAGTGACAGTACGGCCGAAGGCACTGCGAATGCACAGGCGAACCCTCTGTTGGAACCAAGGACTCCACACAGTACGGTCCCACCAGTCACACAACTACCGCACGAGCAAGTGCCACCAGTGAACACTACACACAATACTCAAGGAGGAGGTGGTGTCGGTGTACCGAATCCCTCGCGGAGGCATTCAAAAGTGCCACAGCATTGTAGGATGTCGTACGGCTGTCAAGTGCCGTACGGCAATAGCATCCATGCCCGTACGTTATTTTTAATGCAGCAGTCACCGTACGGAAGGAAATAAATAAATAAAAATGATGCTGTACGGTACCGTACTGTTCCATAAGACACCGTACGGCACCGTACATGGAAAACGCCAAGCTGAAAAATAAAAGACCGTACGGTACCAAGGCGACGCATAAGGGTTAGATGGGCGTACGATAGCCAAGCCATAAGTAGGATACCGTACGGTTGTACGGCCAGACCACACGCTACAGGAGAAATTAAAAAGGGCAAGGATATATTCGTACGGTCATTGCAGACGATAAAGAAGCCGTACAAACACATAGTTACGGCATTGATCAGTAATAATTTGGTTGTATCCGTACAATACAAAAGGGAGTCAGAGAGAGGGAATCCATACGACACAGACAAGAAGATGCATAAGGGTTCAGTACAGCATTGGGATGTGTGAAGGGGAAAGCATGAAGGAAGAAATTCATATGGTATTCTAAAAAAAAAAAAAACGACGACAAAACAAAGCAGCTCATATTGAAGAACGAATGGTACCAAAGGGAAGGGCATGAGCAGGAAGTAATGGAAACATAAGCGGTCTGCAAAAAAGAGCATGGGAGCAGACGAAAATCACAAAAATAGTGCGTTTCATTGACTTTGAAGGTGCTAAATTGGTCTTGGCGGCGGGGGCGCTGCCCCTCAACCCCGCCTTGTACCGCGACAGGGAGCGCGCCTGGGGCTCTGCCCCTCGACCCCGCTGGGGGCGTTGCCCCCTAGACCCCCAGTCAGTTCAGTTATCAGCCCTTGGAGAGTGTGACCTGTTGATGAAATCAGAGTTGCTACAGGCATGGAGTGTTTGCATGCCGGAGGTGAAGAGAGCACTGGAGCAAGTCTTTCAAGAGGGGTACTACGCTTTGAGGCACTTGGAGTAGGTGTTGGCTGGACGTGAGACTGTCTTGGTGGATGCATCGAGAGCTCGGGAGGAGCTGACCACCCAATTGGAGGCAGTAGAGCAACACTTGGCTCAGCGTACCCAGGAGTTGGAAGTAGAGAAGTTGGCACGGGTGGCTATCAAGGTCAGATTGGCTAGGGAGACAGTATGGTGTTAGCGGAGGCTATAGCTGAACAGTATGTTTTGGAGACAAGTTTGGTGCAGGCACGAGAGGAATGAGATGTGACGGAAAAGACCTACTGGACGCAGCATTGCTGGGGAGGGCGGCACTTTAGCTTTTTCAAGGATGCCCCTCTGCCCCTTCTCAGTGATTTTCTTCTTCTATGTGGTGTATTTCATCTCCCTGTTGTTGTAAGTCGTCGGAGACGACTTGTTTTTTGGGGGGGATGATGTTGTCGGGATAATTGTATGTACGG
This sequence comes from Chamaecyparis obtusa, assembly GCA_027943335.1. Lineage (NCBI taxonomy): Eukaryota > Viridiplantae > Streptophyta > Pinopsida > Cupressales > Cupressaceae > Chamaecyparis > Chamaecyparis obtusa. The sequence goes on along the minus strand of BSBK01010607.1, from coordinate 88,488 downwards.
GTTATTATGTTAGTAAAGTATTATGTTACTCTCGGTCGTTAGTGACCGAGAGGTTAGACAGTTACGTCACAACGCTTCGGTCGTGACCCTTCGGGTACTTTATATACTCTCTCGGAGGTTGGACATGGGAGATATTATTGTATAATCATTATGATATAAATGTACTTGCCAGTCTGGAATGATTAATGAAAGTATTTATTATTCTCTGATATATTCTGTGTTTATTATATTTCCCGTACGATGTCTGTGCAATACTAAGTTTACCCCAACGGGTAAACAGTGGATAGATCAACCATTAAGGGAAGGTATTACGATAATAGACAGTTTCTATTATTGTCTGTTATTATTTAATGGTTAATCTATTAGTAATGTATTGTAAATATCAGAATGTTTCTAACATTTAGTTAGTTGTCACTAAGAATAGAAAGTTTCTATTCTTCACGATCGTTTCCTAAGGAAACATCATCTGTTCATTTGTATATATTGATCTATTGATCTCTATTAATACAAGCAAGTATTTTGCCAATTACTTTGTAATAAAATCTGATTCGGATGAAAAAGAAGAAGAGTCTACAAAAGAACCTAGAAAGGGTGAGGAGAATGATGGGAAACTTGCCCAACTTGATAGTTTCCAAAGGAATTAGTCCTTGCGCATCTGAGTACTAGGTGGACAGCAATTCATTGCTTTAATACATGCAGGTTCTACTCATAATTTCATAGATGAGAGACTTGTAACACGTGCAGGGGGCAAAATAGGAGATAGATGGCTTCAAGGTAATGGTTGCACCTTTGGTTCTATGGTACTCACAAATATTAGTTTCTTTCAACCATGAAGGTTTGACTTGAGGTTAATATGATCTGATCTCAGGAAGTGTGATGGCATTTGATTGTAGCATTTTTTGAAGAGCTGATTATATAGGTTCTCCCAAGGGTGTGTATTTACATCTCAAAGTTGTGTTTGTTCTAGGAGGACCCATTGGTGGATTGTTTTGAGTGGTGTTTGATGATTGAAAATTGTTTGCACTTTGAGGATTATTTGATGGTGGTGTAAAGTGTGGAAGGTCCTTGGAGGCTAAATGTACTAGAATGCTTCCAAAGTTGATTATGCAGTTGGGGAACTATGAAGTCAAGGATGACTTTTATGTGGTGAGTATTGGTGATACAAATGCAATGTTGGGGATACAATGGCTATGTTCCCTTGGCGAGATTACACTTAATTTTCAGACCATGGAGCTGAAATTCAAAGCAGAGGGTAGGAATGTGGTCTTGAGGGGAATATCTGATGGAGGGCCAGGTATAATGTCTTTCAAATGGATGAAAGGCTTTTCAGGCATGACCAAGTAGAGTGGCCAGCAAAGTGCATTATTATGCCCGCAGTTCCAAAGGGGGAGAAGAGATCATACCCACCTGACATTCAAGCTTTGCTTTCCAAGAAAAGAAAGATTTTTAGTAGCATTCCTCCAGGTCGGCTTCTTGATTGAGGATTGACCATGTGATTAAGTTAAAGGATGGAGAAAAACCATTTATCACCACACTTTATAGGCATCCAAAGAGGCAAAAGGATGAGATATAAAAGGCAATTAAGGAGCTTTTGGATATGGAAAAAATAAGACTCCATTTGTTTCTTCTATTGTGTTGGTGGAGAAGACGGATGGGATTATGCACATGTGCATAGACTATAGAGCATTGAATAAGAAAACCATCAAGAACAAGTACACCATCCCACAAATATTTGAGCTACATGGAGCTATCTATTTTTCTAGGATAGACTTCAGATCTAAATACCATTAGATTAGGGACAAAGAAGAAGAGAAAATGGAGAAAAAAACATTCAAATGTCACTTTGGCCATTTTGAGTTTCTTGTTATGCCCTTTGGTTTGACCAATGCACCTGCTACATATCAGTCATGCATGAACAAGATATTAGCAACCAGTTACGTAGGTTTATTTTGATATTTTTGATGATATACTTATTTTCAGCAAGTCATGGGAAGAGCACTTGAGGTTTTGGGTATCCATGAGAATGAATCATTGTCTGCTAAGGACTCCAAGTGCGAGTTTGGGATGACAAAATTATTATACTTTGGACACATAATCAGCTCTGAGGGAGCTAGTGTGGATCATGGGAAAATCAAAGCTATTCTTGATTGGTCTCCTCCGACTAATCTCGCATAGTTGAAGGGTTTCTTTGAGCTATGTGGCTTTTATAGGAGATTTGTTAAGTGGTTTTCACAGTTGGCTGCCCAACTTACAGATTTAGCAAAAAAGGGGGCCTTTGCTTGGTATAAATCAGCACAACAATCATTTGGTCACTTCAAGCTTTTGATGAGCGCATGTCCAGTTTTAGTTGATCTAGATTTTACTAAGCCATTTAGCTTGAGTGCGATGCATCAAGTGAAGGTATTTGGGCTGTCCTAATGCAAAACAAACACCCAATTGCATTTGAGAGTAGGAAAATGAGAGGAGGTGAAAGAGCTACTCCATCTATGACAAGAGATGTTAGCCATAATGACTGCCTTAGCCAAATTCAGACGATACTTTCTTGGAGGGAGGTTCATTGTTAATAAAGGTCATAATAGTCTCAAATGCTTCATAAATCAGAAGATGATAGATAACAAAAATGGGTTAGCAAACCCCAAGCCTATGATTTTGCATTGAATATGTCAAGGGCAAGAGGAATATAGTGGCTAATACACTGTCAAGGAGGCAACATTTATGCTCGTTTTTAGAGAGGGCAGCAGACCGAAAGGAGAAAATACAAGCTGAATATGCAAGGAATGCCCTTGCCAATAGCATTCTAGATGGTTCCCTAAAAGATGACAAGTACAAGGTAAGGGATAGTCTCACTTTCTACAAGGAAAGATTCTTGCCGATTCCTGAATCCAAGCTTAAAATTAAGATTTTTAAGACATTTCATGACACTCTTATGGGTGGCCACCCTGGTTATTATAAGACATACAGGCAGATCCGTGACAGATTCTCATGGAAAGGGATGAAGGATGATATTCTTAAGAATGTTTGTGAGTGTCAAGTGTGTAAACAAAAACATAAATGAACATACTTGGATTGGTCTATTGTAGCTCCTACCTATTCCCACTCAGAAGTTGGATAGCATCTCAATGGTTTTTATCACAATACTTCCCAAGGTAAAAGGGAAAGATTGCATATATGTGGTAGTGGACAGATTGACTAAGTACATTCATTTTTATGTCACTTTTGTAGGGTATACAGTAGTATAGGTGACAAATTTGTTCTTTAGAGAGGTGTTTAGGGTCTAGACTCCATGGGGCACCCGAGAACATCGTTAGTGATAGGGACAGCAAGTTCATGAGTTTGTTTTGGCAGGAGGTGTTCAAGTTATTTAGTACAGAGTTAACTCCTAGCACTAATTACCACCCACGGACTGATGAACATACTAAGATTGTTAATAAATGGGTGGTAGGTTACCTATACAATTATGTTTCAGAGAAGAAGGTGTGAGTTAAGTGGCTGCATTTGGGGTTTTTTTTCTACAACTCAACATTTCACATGACTATCAAGATGCATCTCTTCATGGCCTTGTATGGTTATGAATCTCCCAGCTTCGTTGATTTACTTTTTGACAATTGCAAAGTACCTAGAGCAAGAGATCTTCTTAGGGAGAGTCTGAACAATATGAGGTCTTTGAGGGGCAATATGCAACATGCTCAAAATCAGCAAAAGTTGTAGACTAATCAGTATTGTATTGAGTGTGCATTTGAGGTAGGAGACAAGGTTTATTTGAGATCAAAGCACTACAAACAGTCCCAAAGTTCCCAAACTCGAACTCACCAAAGCTGACTTTACTCGTGACTCATGACTCGGCAAAACGACTCACCAAAGACTCGACAAAGTGAAAAAATCCTTGAAACTTAGAAATTTTTAAGAATTTAAAACTTGTTTCATGCACCCATTATTCAATAAAGCTTAAAGACACAATAACATCATCAAATAGAAGCTAATTTGATTACATACATAAATATACATCAATCACATAAGTACAAACGCAAATTAATACATTGACGACAGTTAATACACTGACAGATAACCAATATTATCAAACACAACACTAGGCATTATATGTTGACTACATCATCCCCCCCAAAAGAAAACGTTGTCTTCCAAACGACAAGTATCCACCAAGTAATATCCAAGAAGACTAATGACAAGAGCGTAGATAATGACTCGTACTACGCAAACTCAAAGTTGTAGTGTACTTCAAAAATAAAATGGGGGTCTGAGGGCAAGACCCCCAGCGTGCATCATTTTCTTGAATTTTTAAGATGCCAAAAACGGAACTAATAAGGCCCAAAAATGCAATTTCCAAATCTCTTACTTGTTGAACAAAGCACAAGAACTCGAGGAATTGCAGCTGTCGTAGGGAAGGGTGGCGTTCATGTAGCTTCTATTTGATGATGTTATTACAACTCAATGACCCACTCGAATTCTAGACATGACTTTTGCATCTCAAATTGAATGTTTTTAGGGCTTCAAGGAAGAAATAAGTCAAAAAAAAAGTAAAGTTTCTTATGTATTTTTAATGCCCAACTTTACATTGACGTCGACCGAGTCAACTAGTTCGAACTCAGTGAATCAGGCTATGACTCGTGACTAGCCAAGACTCGGCGACTCATGGAGAGTTTGGGAACTCTGAACAATCCACTCTCAAGAAAAGTGAGTTGGAGAAGTTGAAGCCTCACTTCTATGGACCATTTAGACCCACCATGAGGATTGAAAAGGTGGCTTATGAGCTTGAGCTACCTAGGAGTAACAAGGTGCAAAATGTCTTCCATGTTTCAACATTAAAAAAGCACTTGGGCATAATGTGATTCCTCATTAGAGTCGCCTCGTTTGGATGGGGAAGGGAAGTTGATATTGATAAAAGAGGTAGCAATCGATTTCAGGGAGCATAAAGTGATTCCTCATTAGAGTCACCTCGTTTGGATGGGGAAGGGAAGTTGATATTGATAAAAGAGGTAGCAATCGATTTCAGGGAGCATACTGTACTGAAAAGGACTATCAAGGAATACTTGGTGAAGTGGAAGAATTTACCAGTGGAGGATGTCACATGGGAGAGAGAAGATTTTACAGCATCCAAATTTGCGATTACTTGAGCACAAGCAATCTTGGGCAAGGAGGACTGTAATGTCCCCTTCTTGAATCTAGTCAGTTTGAGATTTCCATTAGCCTCATCCTGGGTTCCCATAGGCTAAGTGGATGTGGTTAAAGGACTCGATGACCTATGGTGAGCTCTAGCAGGTATTTTCAATGTGTTCCAACACAGTTTGTATATTTAGCATATGGCTATTTTTATTAAGTGTTATTTTTAGCACATGGTCTTGGCTTATGTCTCCTCTCAATGCAAAGAAAAATGGTTTGCAATTTCAAAGCCTTGGTGATTTCTAAGGTTGACAAAATAGTGTTTTCCTTATTTGCCTTAAGGACTTTTATAAAGTCACTTTAGAACTTAAGTGAGGGGGTAAAGTGTTCACCTGTATTCCTATGCCTAGGGAAGAGGGTCAATTGAAGATGTTTTAAACAGCAAGTTAGACATCAAATAGTGACGCCAAAACTAGGAGGTGAATAAAATTTTAAAAGGTTTATTTTATATCCTCTTTAGGTGATGCCACAATGGGAGATAGATTTTAGCAATTAAAAAGTTAATTTTTTTGTGAGCTAAAAAGGTGACACCATGAATTGGTAATATAATATTGTTATAAAAGTTAAATGAGAGGGAAATGAATTCAAGTTCATGTGTGAATTTGCCCTAATTCTTATAAATATGAGTTTGAGCTCTCATTTGCATATGATGGATTTGACAACTTAAGGAGATGATGTTGGAAAGAGCTCTGGGAGTTCTTTACTGATTGAGGACGAAACCTCTCTTCTTGGAAACTGAATTTAGTTGAGAAATATCCACCCTAGGTGATTGGTGTGCTTAGCTTAAGTTTTGCAGTCATTTTGGCTTGGTTTGATGATATGGGTTTGAAGATGTTGAGTACTTATGAAGTTATTTTTATATGGGTATTAAAATCTGGTGTGTGGTAAGCTTTCTTACAATGTTCCAGAATTTTGATGATTTAGTGCCTTTCCAATGTGCTGCTCTGCATTTTCAGAGATATTGAAAACCATAGTTCTGCTCATAACTCAATGGGAGTGATAGATATCATTCTTGGCATTGATTCATTGTCTTCCTCAAAGGTGGGCGCCACATTTTGACTACTCATTTGTGGTTTTTGGTGAAGTATTAATTTTAGAAGGCAAATTGCACTTCCTAGGGGGGCGTACCTTATCCATTTGCATTTGGTTTTTAATTGGGCTTGAAATCTGCAAGTCATAGAGGCCCAAAATCATCCATTGGAGGAGCCTAACATTGTTGATTGACAATTAGATAAGCTGGACCAAATTTGGAGTTGTCTAGAGGCTTGGAAAGTCTTCTTGATAATTTCCATTGTCCCATTTTGGCTGCTAGTTTAGTGATGATCCTAGTTTTAGGACTTTGCGAGTATCATCTAGTACTTGTCAAACTCACAAGTCCTATCTCTAGTCATGCCCACTTGCCACTAACTCGCACGATGAGTCTGGAAGAGTTCTGAAGAGTACTTGTCCAAGTCTCAACCCAAGACTCTTCAAGTCCTAGACTCGAACTCCCATGTTCTAAGAGGGGACTCTTGGATCCACTTGGGTGTGTTAAAAGTAAAAGAGCAAAAAGTGAGTTTTATTCCCTTCTTAGTTTGGCTCAAACTCGTCCACTTCAGTTTTGAACAATGAAATAGCAAGAGTGGAGAAGATAAGCACTTGGGCAAGAATAAAAGGGCAAAAAAAAAAAATCAGGGACCTAGCCCCAAACCCCCACTTCCAACCTGCGAGGGAACAACACACCCCCTCTATCATTGAGTTTTTCTCACATCTAAAACCTTGTGCAGTTTATCACTACTACCCTCAAACCCATTAGGGTCTTCACTCCCCAACCTCCACTAATTATTAGGATCTCTTTTCATGAGTGGCTCTGGGAGCGGAAATAACGATTACACAAGTGAAGTTAAAGTTGATAAGTAGGAGATATTTGTTGATATTATGGCCTTTACGGCATATAGATCAATCATCTTAAGGCAATAATAATAATGTATAGGATATATTTATTAGTGAAAATTGATATAAATAATAATAATAAATATAGGTGATATTTATTATTTATTATTTATTGCTTATCGATATTAATTACATATATATAAGTGGCAATTTAAGTAAATAATAAATAAAAGGTTATTTATTATTTCACTTGGGAGGGCCCAAGTCGGTCACCTTGGGTGGAGGAGTTTATCTCCTTAAAGCATCATATATATATGTTATCGATCCTAGAGGAGAGATCATCAAAAACATAACATGATTCTCTCCTCTCAAGGATCGAATTCCTTACATGCGAATTTGGCGAAGCGTTGGAGCGAATGCATTATGTGAATGTTAGAGCAGAATTCTGAGCGAATTGTTGCAGCCCTAGAAGGACAAATTTAGAGCAGAATTCTGGGCGAATTAGAGCAAAATTATGAGCAAATTGTTGCAGCCCTAGAAGGGTGAATTTAGAGCAGAATTCTGGGCGAATTAGAGCAAAATTATGAGCAAATTGTTGCAGCCCTAGAAGGGTGAATTTAGAGCAGAATTCAAGGCGAATTGTTGCAGCCCTAGAAGGGCAAATTTAGAGCAGAATTCTAGGCAAATTAGAGCAAAATTCTGCGTGAATTGTTGCAGCCCAAGAAGGACGAACTAGGGCAAACTGGAGCAGCCCTAGAAGCACAATATAAGGGCCGATCTTGCAGCCCTAGATCTGAGCAATATTGGCTCAGACTTAAAAGAGCCCTAGGTGGGCAACATTACATATTCAGATCAGACCAATATTAAAGGGCAAGATTGAAGATCTCAAGGTTTAGATTTGAAGTCTATAAGGACTGATTCAGAGATATAATCTGGGTATTATCTCTCCTTGTTCTTTATGATTTCTTATCAATCATGTGCTTAGTTTTGTTAGATTTCTATAGATTGATATATTCCTTGTGATAATCTGAAATATACTAACATGGTATCAGAGAGAGGTTGAGTAAAAGATCTATTTCAGATTTAGGAATTCAGTCTAACTCTTTCAAATCTAAGAATGGCAAACTTGGGTTTGGCCGATTTTTTACTTTTATGAGGGTTTCGAAGGTTGGCATCATCTTAAAATTAAGATTTAAAATTTGAACATGCAAATGGTTTTTGATGTTTTCATTGGTTGTGAAACCACCTCATGATTGGTTAAGGAAGATAAGAGGGATTAGATCTCAGGTTGTGTCAATCCAATCTTATATATTTGGAAAAACCAAATCATTCTAAATTATCCGATTGATAAAATACAAACTAATCCTCTCCTGTCTGATTGATTCAAGCTTACATTGAGAGGGAGTATAATCTTATGATAAAATCTAAGCTTCAGAAGGTGAAGTTAAGGAGTGGTATAAGACATTCATGGATAAATTATTTAAGTATACTATGAGATTCCATGGCAGGAACTGTATACTGGATACATGGGTTGGAGAGACCTACCTAGGGATGGCATAAGAAGGGTTTTTCTTAATCATGGGCTCACTTGGTTTTGTAACTCTTTTCTCTTGCATTTTGGGTAGATCTTACTCCTTAAACATAGCTGGTTATTAACATGTTTCTGTTATATTATGAGAATATATCTTATTGTTGTTTAAGCATAGCTGATTAACTGTCATTGGCATGACTGATTAGTTAACACATTTGTATGAATGAGGAGCATACTTTACAGCATACCTTGCGTATGTGTGAGTACACACTTTACTTTGACATATGTTATATCGAACGCTGTTTTGGGAACATTCGCAGCTGATCGTTAGTATAACTGAGTAATTGGCTTTACATTGATGCATACATTATATATTGTTGGATGAATGTATGATTGACATGCATACCCTGACTACTAGCTGATTAACTACTACAGTAGTTTCATGTATGTTAAGGAAACATAATTTATTTGGCTTTGGCATATTCTTGTAATGGAGCATATTTTATGGATATATGCACATGTTATGTTTTGGCTTTATGTATTCATGATAAAATGCTTATGTACATGTGTGAATACATTTCCTTATAGTGGGACTATATAACATGTGATTCTATGTGTGAACACATTTTCTTTACATTGAACTTGATTCTTATGATTATGAGATCATATTGGTTACTCTTATACTTATGTGGATTCATGAGGTAAGATTTTTATTATGAGATACATTTGGTTATGTTGATTCATTTGGTTACACTTATGCATATGGCTAAGTTGTTTCTTATGAATTGGATACTTGGAGAATATCATGGACTTGATATTCTTCTCATGGATCAGGGATCCATTGTTGAGTATTTGGTGGACATCATGGACTTGATGTCTGGAGACCATTGCGCTGAGCATTTGGTGAATATCATGGACTTGATATTCGTTAGACCAATGCTCATGATATCATGGACTTGATATCTCATGGATCAAGGATCCACATCTGGGTAATTGGTGGACATCATGGACTTGATGTCGATAGGCCATTACTCTGAGCACTTGGTGAATATCATGGACTTGATATTCATTAGACCAATGATCTTAACATCATGAACTTGATGTTGTTTTGATGTCATGGACTTGACATTTCTTGAGTCTTAGTGACTCGTGGATTTTGTTATCCACAAATTGGATGGTATACATCATGGACTTGATGATATCATGAATATCATGGACTTGATATTCAAAAGATTCAAGGTGACTAGTGGATCTAGGAAATTCACAAATTGATTGGAAATATCTGATATCATGGACTTGATATCACTTATGGTTGATAAGCATCATGGACTTGATGTTATCATGAATATCATGGACTTGATATTCTTGGGTCGTGGAGACCAGTGGATCTAGGAAATCCACATTTGGATGGTAAGCATCATATGATATGATGTCTCTCATATAAATATGAGATGTAATGAAGAACATTTGTGTTCTCATTATATCTTGTAGATAGAGATCTACTATCATAGATAAGAGATCTATGGCATCAATTTTGGTTATGTTTTGTGATGAAGGATCTAAGAGTTGATCTTTGCCTCTTGTCCAAGAGGGAGTGTTGATATTATGGCCTTTACAGCATATAGATCAACCATCTCAAGGCAATAATAATAAATATATAGGATATATTTATTAGTAAAAATCGATATAAATAATAATAATAAATATAGGTGATATTTATTATTTAATGTTTATCGATATTAATTACATATATATATAAGTGGCAATTTAAGTAAATAATAAATAAAAGGTTATTTATTATTTCACTTGGGAGGGCCCAAGTCGGCCACCTTGGGTGGAGGAGTTTATCTCCTTAAAGCATCATATATATATGTTATCGATCCTAGAGGAGAGATCATCAAAAACATAACATGATTCTCTCCTCTCAAGGATCGAATTCCTTACATGCGAATTTGGCAAAGTGCTGGAGCAAATGCATCATGTGAATGTTAGAGCAAAATTCTGGGCGAATTGTTGCAGCCCTAGAAGGGTGAATTTAGAGTAGAATTCAGGGCGAATTGTTGCAGCCCTAGAAGAGAAAATTTAGAGCAGAATTTTGGGCGAATTGTTGCAGCCCAAGAAGGACGAACTAGGGAAAACTGGAGAAGCCCTAGAAGCACAATATAAGGGTCGATCTTGCAGCCCTAGATCTGAGCAATATTGGATCAGACTTAAAAAAGCCCTAGGTGGGCAACATTACATATTCAAATCAGACCAATATTAAAGGGCAAGATTGAAGATCTCAAGATTCAGATTTGAAGTCTTTAAGGACTGATTCAGAAATATAATCCGGGTATTATCTCTCCTTGTTCTTTGTGAGTTCTTATCATATCCTGTGCTTAGTTTTGTTAGATTTCTATAGATTGATATATTCCTTGTGATAATCTAAAATATAATAACAATATTTTCCACAACAAATCAAATTGTGATAATGCTATTAGGATTCAACTGTGTAGTTTTTGAGTCAAACTCATTGACCCGTGTTTCATGCGTGGTGATTCACAAGAACCCATCTCCCCTAAAGAACAAATGGACCACTTAGCACTCATTGCATCTAGGAGATGCTTACAAAGATGAAGCGTCGGGCCTTCACAAGAGGTTAATCATTCCAATACTACTCCAACTCAAGTGAGGTTAAAGTCAACTAATTTCTCCTTTTTTTTCAATTTTTTTGTAATACTAGGGTTTTTTTTTGGCCAAGTTCAAGTCCTCAAATGTTGGTGATGATCACTTTCTAAGCATTCTATTCATGATTGGAGACTTTCAGGTCTGTAATTTGTAATGCAGTCTGATTTCAGTTTAATGATGATTGCTTACTGATTTTCTAGTGATGATATATGTGGTTTAAATGCAAATGCAATGCTCTACTCTCTTTCAAGCAATATATTCTATGTATGCATCGAACATGGTGAATGACTTGAAACACAAACACTTTCTGCATCTCCATCTTATTCTCTTAAACAAAAGAAAAGCAGGGGTGAACATTTCATCAAACCATTCAAACAAGCATTCAAAACCAGAAAAAAGTTGATTCTCTTTCAAACGAACAACTAACCTGACAAAAACAGAGCAATGCAAGTAAACAAAACAAACACTTTTATAAACAATTACATTGAAAATCAGGGCTCTCATTTCTCATTTCAAGCTGTAATGGCATTGATTGAATTGCAAGAAAACAAGGAAAGAAAACTCAGATTAATTGTTTATCAACTTTACTTATTTTGACATGTTTGTCCATCAAGATTGCATCCAAAACTAAGAGAGAAAAGAAGGATACAGTGTTAACTGTTTTGCATTGAGTTTATTATTCTCTCGTAAAAAATAGTCACTTTTTCACACACATACAACATATCACAATCAAAAAATACTAAAAACACATTTTTTTCAGCAATTATTAGTATTTACATTCAATTCATTTTTTTGAGATATATGACCTTTGTCTTGATATCTTCCTCCAAAATGCTCTCAAAGAACTTGACACCTGAACAAAAAAAATCACCATCCCGCAACAATCCACATTGCCATCACCACTCCACAACCAAACAACTTTGTCCTTTATAAACCTCCTTCCTCATGAAAAGGGTAGCTTGCTTGATCCCTCACCATTACACCTATTGTTGCCTCATGAACAACAGTAGTCAGCTTTATCCTATCAATGGGGCAACGACTATGCCAACCATTGATGACTACATGTTATTTATTTACAAATTATGACCATTGGTGCCTACACAAATATTGTCTTCAAAGGTCTCTACAAAATTTGTTTAGCAAACTGGCAATTCATACAACTTCCAGCTTAGAGGCATTTCATCAAAAGACACTTGATAGGATAGCAAATTCAACTATGTTCTGTAAGATTTACAGGGTAGAAGAGCTACAACTAACATAAATGATCATAAATGTTTTGACAAATGGTTTGTAATCATGGAGCACTTCACACACGTTTCAACAAACAATTGTCTTACATGAAGCTGATAACCAACCATTCGATATAAAGGACTGAAATTAAAACAGCTCTACTCTAATCTCTTGAAGTGGCAGCAGATATATTTTCCTTCTTGTTTCAAGTACCAGGAACAGGTCCAGACAAGGAAATAAAAAGGATTGCTCATTCAAATTATAATCTGAGAAAGGCAGAAAATTCAAAATGACCCTAGCTCCTCCACATATATGGTAACCTTTTCGGATAATTCCATGAAACAGATCCCTCAATTCTCTTATTAAACATTCTTCTCTTCCTATTGAGTACCCTATAATTTATTATACTCAACCATATTAAGAAGTCAAATTCTTTTGGTTGACAGCTCACAACCCCCTTTAATTTCCTGCAATGAACCTTTAGATAGAATAGACGTCTGGACAAATACTGTATAAATGGGCAACTTCAACAAAATCGAGATCTCTACCCCAAATTGGCATCCAGCTTATTTCAATGCTTTCAGACCCATCATTCAATACTCAAGACATTGCATAATCTCTGCAAATTTATTTTTGGTAACAAGATTTCAGCAAATTTGTAATCAATATGTCATGTCACTTTATTTAATAAGGGAATTATTTAATATTTTGGCCTCGTCCTATTTGTAACTTGTGGTGCCACCCCTTGCCATCGACCTATTTGCATAATTCAAATCTAGGCACTAACCTCACTAGGCCAACTTGCATTTCTTTCAAGGGAAGTCAAGTATTTATTGGCTTCAATGAGATGATTGATATTATGTTGAATTTGTATCTTGCTTTGTTTCCAAATATGGATTTGGACATCATCTGCACTTTCAGTGGTTGACAGCCACCCTCATCTGCTCGATTCAGCAATTTTGTGGTCTCCATTCGAGGCAAAATTGTAGTTCTGAGCTCTTTGACAAAGAATTATTATATCAGAAATACTAATATTTTTACTATTATTATTATTATTATTATGTGGTGCCATTACATACTTGGCTTCGATTTTTTAAAATACTTACATCAAAACATTAGAGACAATATTATGACCTGTGCCTCTATATAACATTGGTCTTGATGGAGCCCTGATTTTACAAATTTGGGTCTCCATTTATGCTTCATTTTCTTTTCTTATATTCTTATAACTAATGTATATTTTTTTTTATATATATGTTAATACAAGATTCAATGATTTTGACATATATAAGTCACCTCATCCTTAAGGCATATTAATTCATAATAAATAAAATCATCACCCCAATTATTAGAATCCTAAAGACATTATTTTAACAGTTTGAATACTTACTCCATATTTTTATCCTACAGATAATGATTCTGTGCAGAACATCATCGGGTTTACAAAGACACTCAAACTTGTTGTACTATATATGCTATCAAGTATCGATGTTTATTGTGTGAGCCTAAAACAGGGCACTGTTTTGACAAGACAGTGACCGTGATATGATTTGGAATGATGTTCGAACATAGCTTGAACGGAGTCTGTCAAATGTTGAAAATAAACAAAGTCTAGAAATTGCCGAAGAGTCATACCTCTTGAGAGCATCAAATTGCTATTGGATAATTGAAGCTATATCAATTTGACCATTCATTCGACAAAAATGTTACCCAATGAAGACACAATTATAAAAAGTATATGTGTTGTCATGTATGCAGTAATTGGTGAAACTTATTGGAGAGGAACCGTTTGGAACATATAAAATCACGGTCACATTTCAATTTAACATTTTTTACTTTGCATTGAAAGTAAATTATGTTAAGGGCGTGAAAAAGGAAATGAACAATATTGTCAGTAATCATTAAAACTTTAATTTATCATTTGGATGGCAATATAATTATTGAAGCAAAAAAAGACGAATGGTTTTGTCTTATACCCAGTGTCGTATTTACAAAAGGCCCGATAAAACACAATATGAATCACGAACGCGTGAATGGTGGATTTTCACCAATAAGGCGGATGCTACGCAAATGAATCTCTGCATCATTCTTTTCAACCACAACATGAGGAATAAATAACTGATTAAAAACGACAAAGTATAAATATCATTCCAATATAAAGGCAATGCTCGGAGGGGAATTGATGTTCAATTAAAATTTTGGGCCCGCATGAGCATCAGGTGAAAATCAGACAACAGGACACGATATGATAGTATTTTTCTGATTGGCAAAAATTTATTATTTTATGATAGAGACTTCTTCATTTGGTGAAGATTGAATTCTTGAACCAAGCTGGTGGATATTAGAGTACTGGGCAAAAACTTTATATGCGTTTGGGGATTGAATTGCAACGAATAGAGCATCATCAGATATGAGTGTCTTCATTGCATTTTTTTTCCTGGCATAACCAGTAAGCATATTTATTTTATTTTGCACAAAGCATTAGAGTCAGAGATAAAATCATATGTAAGCTTTGTCCTTTGTCCTTTGTAAATATTTTAAAATTCTATAAGCAATTTCAATTTCAGATAAGCAGATAAAATCATATGTAGCATTTTAAATTTGATTATCATAGATATAGTGAGATACTATATTGTTTCCATATCTGTATCTAGTTTGTCTCCATATCCTAGGAGTTAAAGCGCAATCTAGACTAATTTAAAATTTGCATATATATATTTGATCCTTTGCATCTGAATTATTAATTTTTATAATTGAAATGCATTAAACTTTATAAAGTTGTACATAATAAGCTTGTAATATTGACTCTATTTGCCTTCCAATTTTTGGCACTAGTCTTTAATAATGCTCGTGATTTATAATCCACTCGCTGGCAATTATTCTACATCTTTCCTTTGAAGAAATTAGTATATTCATATTTTATAATTATTTTAATTTTAAATATTCTAACATACATATAATCATTTTGTTTCCAATCCAGGATTCACAAGTTTGAGACATTTATTTTCTGAAGTTATCTTTGAAGTCGCACAGATTGGCGTCATTTCAGCGATTTTCGTGTTATTGTGCAAATCGAAAGTTTTCCGTTATTTTGCCATTTAGGAATCTTTCATTGCATTAATATTCTAATTTATCTGCTATAAACATCTTGGATCTTAGTGTCTTGATTCAGGATCAAGTGAACCCAGCTCGGCCCTGTAGAGCCTAAAGCGCAGAAGATCAAATCGATTGATCTTGTCACGTTGGCCTTAACCGATTGGATATCCCAGCATCGAGTTGGCAAGACTCGTAGGATTTCAATCTGTGGTTCTGGGAACCAACATATTGGCGACTCTACTAAGGAGAGTTGCAAATAAACTTTTTAAGTTTTTTGTTTTAGACCAGCATAGAGATTTATTTACTTAAGACATTGTGGTGAGTTTTAATAATTCACATTTTGTTTTGAATTGATATTTTAGTTTAGCATTTAATTCTTTTCCTTTTTATTTAGGCATTCAAATAATTGATGTTATTTAAATTTTGAAAAATTCTAATTTTGTATTTCCAACATAAAAGTTAATATATAAATAATTTAATACTTTTAAAATTCATAAAATAAAATTTCTAATTTCTATTAAAGTTCTTATTTTGTTTCAGATGCATATATACAAAAGAATGTAAATCAGATTTTTGTGGCATATACTCTGCTGGGATAGAATCCAAAGAAATATTTCTTATTTTCCTTCTATAAAAGTGGCGACTCTACAAATTTGATTCAGTTGTGTTTTGGCACTTCATTTTGTTGTGATAAGTTTCTATGAAAGGAAGAAGATCCCTGCATAAAAAAGAAAACATCTATATGGAATTAAGTCCTAAAAGGAACTTCAATAAAATTAAATATATATCTAATATGAATCTCACTGGATATAAGAGGTTTCCTGATAGAGAGAACACTAATTACAATGAAGAAAACTATTTTGCAAATACAAACAGTTTGGAGGATAATAGAAACCCCTTTGGTTTTGAAGATATTGAAGATCAAAATCCAATACTAGATGTAGAAAAGGAAGTAAAAGAGTACGATGAAGAAGATAAAGCAATATTTAAAATGTTGAATAAGTAATATGAATATGGAGATAAGAATCCCAAGGTAGCTAAAGCTTTGAAAAGGTTCCTTAACGAAAAGTTGGATATATTAGGGATAGAGAGAGATGCTCTAAATTTATCACCTAATAATAAAACTACTGGAGAAGGATCAAAGGAGAAGATTACACCAAAAAAGGAGGGGGCGCCAAAGTATAATCCTCCACATAGAAAGAGTGCAAATCGGATTTTCAACAACAATCATAATAATCCATTATTTGAGCAAGAAAATAAAGGAAGAAAATAATCCATTATTTGTGCGAGAAACAACAATGATGAAAGAAATGATCCACGAAGACAACCAAATAATGGAGGGAACTATGACCGAAGGCATCAAAATGAGGGAAATCATTATAATGATGCTCAAAATTACTAAAAAGAAAATCACCAAAATATGGGAGGTCAAAACAGGAATTGTCACAATACAAGCCAAAGAACAAGAGCTCCTATGGTAATAGAAAGATATAGACAACTTGATTTTGATAGGATAAGAGGATATCCCAATCCAATTTTTAATGATCTAAAAACGTTTATTCCAAAAAATTTCGGTAATGGAGTTGAATCTGCTGAGCAACATGTTATTAACCTAAAGAACACAATTGAGGAGCTAAAAGAAGATCACGAAGATGTTTTCATGAAACTTTTTGTGCAATCCTTAACAGAAGACGCAGCGGAATGGTATAGGAGTCTTCCTGACAGATCTATAACTGGATGGTGTAATTTTGCCAATCAATTCATAGAGCAATTTGGAGACCATATGATACATCTTTTGCTTCACATGAGTTAACAAGCATAAAAAAGAATATGAATGAGTTAGTCTC
The DNA here is from genome assembly GCA_027943335.1 of Chamaecyparis obtusa. Lineage (NCBI taxonomy): Eukaryota > Viridiplantae > Streptophyta > Pinopsida > Cupressales > Cupressaceae > Chamaecyparis > Chamaecyparis obtusa. The sequence goes on along the minus strand of BSBK01010607.1, from coordinate 71,067 downwards.
AAAATTCAACAAAAGATTCAACAAGGTGTTAAACAGAATCCCGAGAGAAATTAGACAGGTGGATTCATTTTCGATTGATTTTTATCTAAGTGCATTCAATAGTAAAATTCACTATGAGATAAGGTCTCATAGGCCTACTTCTCTGCCACAGGCTTTAAAAATAACAACAATAGAAAATGACAGAAAGGCGGCACGTAGAATAAACAAGAAGGATGATACAAAGTTATATAATCCTAAGGCCCCAAGGAAGGATGAATTAAAAGAGATTATGGATATGTTACAAAGTATAAAAATAAAGCAAAGCGAAAATGAAAGGCCACAATTTCAGAGAAACAACAGACCTAGATTTCGTGATATGTCATATAATACAAATTGAAAGGATAGAAAACCAGAGAGACCAAATCAAGTTAAGGACACTCCTGATCCGTTAAAGAAAGTCAACATAGTTGAAAATGGGCCATGGTGCGATTTTTGTGGATTACCTCATGCATCTGATCAATGTGTTGTTGCATAATCTATTCTAGAAGAGGAAAGTCATGAGATGGAAAAGCAACCCACCATAAATGCATTGTCAGCAGAGCCTTTTTGGGGTGGGGATGATGAAGATTATTCCGATGAAGAAAATATTCCAAATTCATACTCAAGGACGGATCAACAACATCATGTGCAACAAGTGTTTTCAGAAGAAAAAGAAATGCCCACCTTGAGAAGGTTAACCAACGAAGAAAAGAGAGTCTATACTGTTGCAGCAGTTGAACAGGCAAAACTCACAAATCAACGAAGGAATAGGACTACAAATGCAGATCAAGGTAATCCTACAGGGATGTTTGCCAAAGTTCCACATCAGGAGGATGCATCAAGAAAAGCTAACAATCAAGGTAAACAGATGGATACGTCGCAGCCTCCTAAATTATCCAAGACATTAAATAAGTTCAACTCTGGTAAGCAAGTTTCTAATTGTCATTCTTTTATGAATCATGCATTATCTCAAGTAAAAAAAATTGTTCCACTAATGGAGATGATGAAATTCCATAATTACAGGAAGGAGACTGTGAAGATTTTATCTACTGTAGAAGAATTAAAAGATGAAAAAGATGTAAAGGATAATAATGAACCTCCTATTGTGTATTTAAGAACTACATTGAATAAAAATTCTAATCAAGTTGATCATTTCTATTTAACATTGTTGATTAATGATAAATTGGTTAGAAATTGCATGATTGATTCAGGAGCAGCAGTTAATATTATGTTTGTTGATATAATGAAAGAAATTGGTTTAAAATTTGATACACCTTATGCAAAATGTTATGCAATGGATAATAGATCAGTTCCTATAGTTGGTATCATAAAAGATGTTGAATTTAGATTCCCTACATATCCTAAAGTTGCATATAGAACTAACATTACTGTTGTAGAAATTCTTGCAAATTATGGCATATTGTTGTCTAGACAATGGTCAAATTTGGTCGGAGGACATGTTTAACTGGATTTATCCTATGCCACCATACCAATCGGTGGAAAGGACATCAAAATTGAGAGAGAGCCAAGATCTTCTTATTTGGTTGAAGATTTCAATCCCGATCCTGTAATCAACTTTTGTCAATCAGACTTGGACAATTTTCAGGTAAGTATTTCTAAAACAGCATTAAAAACTATTGATTCTATTGAAGTACATGTGCAGGAAAATCATAAAGATATATGGCAAATGTATTTTGATGGGGCATGCAGCAAGGATGGTAATGGGGCTGGTGTCATTTTAATATCACCATCTAGTAAAACTTTCAAATATTCATTTTTGTTAAATTTGAATGTACAAATATCTCAAAATATGAAGCATTAGTCATTGGATTAAATATTGCAAAAGTGTATGGAATTAAGATGCTTTATGTTATAGGTAATTCTGATTTAATTGTCTCTCAGATTAGAGGTAAGTTCTCAACAAAGAATCTAAAGTTAAAACAATATAGAAATTACGTTTAGGATTTAATTGAATCATATGATGCATTTTCTATCAAGTGGGTAGATAGATCAAACAATTTACTTGCTGATTTAATGGCTAATTTAGCTATTAGGCAATATGATTTTCAACTTGATGAGATTATGTAGGTTGAAATGAAAAACAGACCATCAATACTTGATGGTAAAAAAGTTTTGTTTGATAAGGAAGTTGTTCAGCTCAAAACAAATAAGATACCTAAAGGTTTGGTAGCATTAGAAAGGATTTTTGATGAGCAAGAAAGTTTCAAACCTATCAAATCTACTAAAGTTTAAAATGATATTGAGAAAATTAATCTTGGAACTGAGAACGCTCCTAAGGATGTTTCCATTGGTAAAAAAGTATCTTCTAAAATAAGGTTTGAATTGATTTCTTTGTTAAGAAAGTATAGGAATCTCTTTGCTTGGAGCTATGATGAATTAAAAGCTTACAGAGAGAATTTGTTTCAGCATGAAATACCTTTGAAGCCTAATGCAAAACCCTTTCGACAAAGACAAAGGCATATTAATCCAACCTTAGCCCCTAAGATGAAGGAAGAGTTAATTAAGCTAAGAGATGCTAGGATCATAAAGTCTATTAGACATTCAACATGGGTATCTAATCTAGAAAGAAAAACGGCGACATTAAATTATGCATTGATTATAGAAATCTTTAGAGATTAGTCATCTCTAAAGGACAACTATGCCTTACCTAATATGGAAATTTTGTTGCAAAAGGTAACTGGGAATGAGTTATTATCCATGATAGATGGATTTTCGGGATACAACCAGGTCAAAGTCAGAGAGTCAAAACAATATAAGACAGCATTCACCACGCCTTGGGATACCTACGTTTATGCCAGGATGCCTTTTGGTTTAACTAATGTAGGGGCTACTTTTCAGAGAGCAATGGATGTTGCTTTTGACGGATTGATTGATTTCATTTTAGTTTTATATCAAGATGACCTTACCGCTTACTCTAATAAAGAAAAAGACCATTGTGGACACTTGGAGAAAAATTTTAAAAGACCTCTTGAATATGGAATATCTCTTAATCCTAAAAAGTGTCATTTTGGAGTTACAGAAAGGAAACTTTTAGGGCATATTGTTTCTAACGAGGGTGTTAGAATAGATCCAGAAAGAGTGGCTACAATTGATAATATTCAAATACCCAAGACAGTAAAAGTTATCCAATCATTCTTTGGCCAAATCAACTTTGTGAAGAGGTTTGTTTCCAACTTTGCAGAAACCATCAAACCAATTGCTAAAATGTTTAAAAAAGGAGACAAGTTGACATGAAATAACGAGGCCATAGAGGTGTTTGCAGCGATTAAGAAAGCTATCAAAGAGGCTCCAATTCTCAAATCCCCTAATTTCAAGAAGCCTTTTCAGATCTTTTCCTTTGCATCCTACCATACTATAGCAGCAGTTATGCTTCAAAAGAATGAAGAGGGCCATGAGCAACCAATTGTATTTTTTAGAAAGTATTTGCAAGCAGTTGAGCTCAACTATGATATTAATGAAAAACAGGCTTATGCTCTTGTCCCAAGGCAGTTAAATCGTTCAGGCCATATCTAGTTGGGGCAGAAGTGATTGCATATGTACTGAATGTCACAGTTAAAGACATTTTCAGACAATCAGAGACTATTGGAAGGAGATGCAGGTGGATAAACCAAATACAAGAGTTCAACATTGATGTTCAGATCACAAAGTTGGTAAGAGGATAGGGCTTAGCCAAACTTATGACAGAATCAAATCTGGAAGCAGCACAAGTAAATCAGGTTGATCTTGAGCATGCCGAAGTTAGTATTGAAATGTGCCCTTGGTACAGTGATATAATTTATTATTTAAGGCATATGAAATGTAATGATAGCTTGAATGATAACCAAAAGAGAACTATCAAACTTCAAGATGCAAAATATGTCTTAATTCAGGGTGACCTATATTGGAAGAATAGAGATGGAGTGTTACTTTTCTATTTAGACATATATCAAGCTGAAAATGTTCTTAAAGAAATGCATGAGAGATTTTGTGGTGGTCACTTTTCGGCAAAAACTACAACACAAAATATTACATGCAGGGTATTATTGACCATAGCTTTTTAAAGATTGTCATGCTTATGTAAGAAAATGTGAAGCTTGTCAAAAGTTTTCCGAGAAGCTAAAATATGATGGTGACTTTCCCCTTAGGACTTTGCAAACAGAAAAACTTTTCCAAATGTGGGGAATTGATTTTATTGGAGAAATCAGTGATAAGTCAAGTGGGGGGCATAGTTTGATCTTGGTGGCTACCGATTACTTCACGAAATGGGTGGAAGCCATACCTACCAGGCAATCCACAAGCAAGGTTGTGACTAAGTTCTTAATGGAAAATATTTACTAAGTTTGGAGTCCCTAAAAAGATTATTGCAGATAACGGTATGCGCTTCAGGTCAAAAGAGTTTTCTGATTTCTGTGAGAAATATGGCATAACTATGTCCTATTCATCTCCTTATCACCCCCAGAGAAATGGACAAGTTGAGTCCAGCAACAAGAGTATTTTGAAGATTATCACAAGGATGTTGGATAATAATAACTGTGCTTGGGATTCAAAGTTAAATTTAGTCTTGTGGGCTGACAGGATCACAGTGAAGAAGTCTACTAGTTTCTTACCTTTCAACTTAGTTTATGGCAAGGAAGCAAGACTTCCCCTCAACAACTTACTTCTAGTTAATAAGTTCATCACTAAAGAGAAATTAAAAGATATTGACTTATGGAAGAAAGGTTAAATGCACTGGTCGAGCTTGATGAAATCAGGAGATGTGCTCAAGAACAAAATATCACCAAGCAAAAGCAAGTTAAATCTCTACACGATAAAAAAGCTCTGAATAGATCTTTCAAAATAGGTGATTGAGTTTTAAAATGGAATGTCAAAAATCAAGATAAAAGTAAGCATGGTAAATTTGAGGCCTTGTGGTTAGGGCCCTTCATTGTTTCAAAAAAGACAGGAGAGCATTCTTATTTTTTGCAAGATACCAATGGTCAAATGCAGGACTTTTCAGTTCATGGGCAATACTTGAAGCCATTCTTCACATGAAGATATTCAGGGGTCTTTCTTTCCCTTTTATTTTTTCCTTTGGCATTTTTTAATTTTTGGATATGGTTACATGAATTAATTGATGTTGTTTTATCTTGTTGTAGGTCTGCTCTATCCAGAGATAGCTAGGATGCTCATCATGCTCACAAGGAACATATGTCCCCAAAAAGATCGACTGATGGAGCCCTGATTTTACAAATTTGGGCCTCCGTTTATACTTCATTTTCTTTTCTTTTATTCTTATAACTGATGTATATTTTTATTTTTATATATATGTTAATACAAAATTCAATGATTTTGACATATATATATCACCTCATCCTTAAGACATATTAATTCATGATAAATAAAATCATCACCCAAATTATTAGAATCCTAAAGACATTATTGTTTTAACAGTCTGAATATTTACTCCATATTTTTATCTTACAGATAATAATTTTGTGCAGAACATCATTGGGTTTACAAATACACTCAAACTTGTACTGCATATGCTGTCAAGTATCGATGTTTATTGTGTGAGCCTGAAGTAGGGCACCGTTTTGACAAGACAGTGACCATGATATGATCTGGAATGATGTTCGAACATAGCTTCAATGAAGCTTGTCGAACTTTGAAAATAGACAAAGTCTGAAGATCTTCGAATAGTCATACCTCTTGAGAGCATCAAATTACTATTGGATAATTGAAGCTATATCAATTTGACCATTCCTTCGACAGAAATGTTACCCAATGAAGACACAATATAAGAAGTATCCATGTCGTCCTATATGCAGTAATTGGTGAAACTTATCGGAGAGGAACCGTTTGGAACATATAAAATCACGGTCACATTTCAATTTAATATTTTTTATTTTGCATCGAAAGTAAATTATGTTACGGGGCGTGAAGAAGGAAATGAATGATATTCTCAGTAATCATTAAAACTTTAATTTATCATTTGGATGGCAAATATAATTATTGAAGCAAAAGAAGATGAATGGTTTTGTCTTATACCTAGTGTCGTATTTACAAAAGACCCGATAAAAGACTATGAATCACGAACGCATGAATGGTGGATTCTCACAGATAAGGCAGATGCTACGCAAACGAATCTCTGCATCATTCTTTTCAACCACAACATGAGGAATAAATAACTGGTTAAAAACGACAAAGTATGAATACCATTCCAATATAAAGGCAATGCTCAGAGGGAAATTGACGTTCAATTAAAATTTTGGGCCCACATGAGCATCAGCATGGCTGCGATCCCAAATCGAAAGAAAGAATGTGTAAATTAAGATTGAGGTGTGTTTTTAAATTGTGTGGTAATGGTTGTTGTGGAAATAAAATAAGTGATAATTGGATAATATACAAATTACGTGTTTCAGGTAAGTTTACAAATTGTATATATAAAAAGCTTCTGATTAGTTGTTTTTATGAAAAGGTGAGATGGTTGAGGTATGTCTCTCCATCTGCATATAAATATAAGGTGAAAATGAGACAACAGGACACAATATGATAGTAGTCTTTTGATTAAAAAAAAAATTATTATTTTATGATAGAGACTTTTTCATTTGGCGAAGAATGAATTCTTGAACCAAGCTGGCGGATATTAGAGTAGTGGGCAAAAATTTTATATGCTTTTGAGGATTGAATTGCAATGAATAGAGCATCATCAAATATGAGTGTCTTCATTGCATTTTCTTTTTTGGCATAGCCAGTAAGCATATTTATTTTATTTTGCACAAAGCATTAGAGTCAAAGATATTATTAAGTTTTGTCCTTTGTAAATATTTTAAAATTCTGTAAGCAATTTCAATTTCAGATAAGCAAATAAAATCATATGTAGCATTTTAAATTTGATTATCATAGATATAGTGAGATACTCTATTGTTTCCATATCTGTATCTAGTTTTTCTCTATATCCTGGGAGTTAAAGCGCAATCTAGACTAATTTAAAATTTGCATATATATATTTGATCCTTTGCATCTGAATTATTAATTGTTTATAATTGAAATGCATTAAACTTTATAAAGTTGTACATAATAAGCTTGTAATATTGACTCTATTTGTCTTTCAATTTTTGGCACTGGTCTTTAATAATGCTCGTGATTTATAATCCATTCACTGGCAATTATTTTACATCTTTCCTTTGAAGAAATTAGTATATTCATATTTTATAATTATTTTCATTTTAAATATTCTTATATACATATAATTATTTTGTTTCCAATCCAGGATTCACAAGTTTGAAACATTTATTTTCTGAAGTTATCTTTGAAGTCGCACAGGTTGGCGTCATTTCAACAATTTTCGTGTTATTGTGCAAATCGAAAGTTTTCCGTTATTTTGCCATTTAAGAATCTTTTGTTGCATTAATATTCTAATTTATTTGCTATGAACATCTTGGATTTGAGTGTCTTGATTCACGATCAGGTGAACCCACCTCAGCCCTACAGAGCCAAAAGCACAGAAGATGAAATCGATTGATCTTCTCATGTTGGCCTTAACCGATTGGATATCCCAGCATCGAGTTGGCAAGACTCGTAGGATTTCAATCTGTGGTTTTGGGAACCAATAGGTCCCTCATAGTTGATCAGTTGATTGAGCCTCAACCACATCATCATGGAGGGAATAAAAAGATAAGAGGACGATAATAATTGGCATACTATCGGGTTGATAACTATAGGTCTTTGCATGGAATTGTGGCACACACACACACACACACACACACACATATATATACCTAAGTTGTTGATCTTGGTTTTGATTCAGATTTGGGTTCAGATTCGGGTTCCTGGATTTGGAAAAAAAAATTGGCCCAATTCCGTTACCACATGTATATATATAGATATTTTCAAATATAAAAATATAGATATATATGTATGTATGTTCATTCATAGATTCATACATGTAACATGTTCAATGTTCATTCTTCATTGGTTCAAAACTTCAAACATATAATAATTATAAGTTAGAAGAGTGATACTCACAAATCCATAATTGCCAATTAAATTATAAATAAAATACTTCATATGCCATATTAATACTTTGCAAAAGTCTCAAAATGTCATTACATAATGAAAATTTAAATTACAAGCCATATTTAATATTTAATATCCAAATTCATCTCCATTATCTTCATAGGAATCAAGGTCAACATTTGGTTCCACTTCAACTTTATTTGAATCAACAGTCATGCCACTTGCTATGTTCATGTCATGTGGAACAGCTGCCTTTCATCTACAGAGACTTGGGCAAGTTGTGCAACCATGGCATCTAAATCAGTACACTCATGGACTAGATCCCAATTCCTTGGCACAACCTCACAGTAGTCTGTTTTCTTATGTGACTGACAATAGGCCAAATGACAGTAGGAACGAATAAATGATCATCAAATGACCAAATACATGCTTTATGGTCGAAATTAGGGCTTTAGATGCTTTTTAGATTTAAAAAAATAAATAAAAAATGGAATGTGGGGCCCGTTTTCGGGTGCCTATGGGTTCTTCCAGATTCTGGAAGGATTTTGGTTAGTCATCTAAATTCCCTATGGATTCTGCTCTGCAAAACCCATAGGGAATCCTAATGCTCGGTCGAAATCCTATCAGAATCCAAGAGGAATCAGTACTGGCATTGCATCGGAATCAAGATCCGGGCCTATATGCAGGGATCCAATAACTTAGATAAATACTTGCCACGATTGTTGAGTCGTATCTAAAGTTGCGAATTAATATGTGCATTGTGGAGGTTGAATATAAACAACAAATTAAGATAGGGATTAATATCCGATTTGCAATCAGAGGTGTCGATATATAACTACGGCAATTAGAGTATTTGATTTGCGTAAGACCTGCAGCTATTCTTTGAAGACTATCGAGTACTCATTATTTCTGTTGTGAAGGTCATCTCTACTAACTAAGGTTATCATATTGACTTGTGGTTAATGTCATGACTACTCACCTGTCAAGCAGCATTCAAGTATTGTAGTGGAAGTTTTGTACCCTCATACATTTGCCAAAGCGATTCTAGCTTTGCCTATTGCTAAGTGTTGATATCTAATATGATCCTATAAGATAGGTAATTGTTCATCCCAGAAAGAGTCTGACAGAGATTAGCATATGCAGTGTTAACATCATAGTGACATCTACAGGTCATTGTTGGCAAAGATCATGGATATAATTTAATTGGTGAGACAACTTGAACAGATCGAAGTGTTGACTCTATATCCTAACTCTACTTCAAATTATAATAAAGGTCAGAACTGCCATTGAATTCAATTAATCATTCCTTTAATAATCTCTGCAGTTATATATTAAATTCTCAGACTTATTGTTTGTGGATTCATTGTTTTCTTATTGTCAATAAATGGAAAAAATCATTATCATAAATGCAAGCTATTTATGAGAATTCTTTAGGAGTATATTGCAAATATCTGGTAGAAACCAATCTAGGACATTTCAGTGGTATCAAAGCTGGTAATCTTGCCATCCTGTTAGGAAGATTCCAAATTTGGATCGAAGCATGGCACCTAGTGATGGACATTGGTTGATGGAGGCACTACAAGAAGTTGGTGACAAGCTCAATTTTTGCCATCAACAAATGGATGATGTCATCACACCAAATGAATTAGAAGGATGTTTGAGTATGGTGGAGCAGTCACCTTCAATTTCAGTGCAACTAGCCCTTGTTCCTATTGTGACCACCTTAAGAGAACCATGGTTGTTGAGAAATCTTGATAGGGGGATCAATCTGTTGGTTAGTTCATGCCTAAGCAAGATTTTGAGAATCTCGGCTCCTCAAGTTCTGTATGATGTTGACACCATGAAGGAGATATTGCACCTGATGATAGATAGCTTTCAAGGTCTTGATGACATCAATAGCATTCATTCTTCAAGGAGGTTTTCTACTGAAGATCTTTGCAGATATCAAAGCAAGTAACCTTTTGTTGGACTTGGGATTGCAAGATCAAATCTATAACATGTTTCATCATTTCTAGGTCATGATCAAGGGATATCATGATAGCGAGATTATTGCAGCCATGAAGAACATTATGATCTTGTGTATTTAGGAGATGGATGTTATATCCCAACCTATCTCATCTATGATATGGGTTGTTTGCAAGCAAGAATGTGTTCCTTCTATTGTTACATGTGGATTGGTCAACTATGTATTCAAACAATGCAAGGGAAAATTGAAACTTCACTAGAGTAAGGATGAGAACATTGAGGAAGAAGGTGTCACCCATAAGGATGATGACAAAATGAGACCTAAGGAGGATGACGCCATGTTGGCAAGTTGACTACAGCCATATGAAGACATTAACAAGCAAAAAACAAGTGGAGAACACCTAAGCCTTCTTGGAAACCACAAGATTGAGGAAAACGCTTTCATAGAGTTTGCCAAGCCAGCATCGATTGATCAGCTACATATGAATGTTCCTTCGCATGAACCAACTCTACATCATATTGGTAAGGACTTAATTTCTGTTTTGAATTGTGATAATGTCCATGGAAGCAAAATGAAAAATTGATTATGTAGAGAGATTGATTTCTTTTGTTTTATACATATGATTGCATTGGAGGCATATTTGTTAAGATCATATAAGACATATTGTCTTAGTGAGCTGATTGTAGGGACGAAAATGTTGCCTAACAATAAGATCCTGCAGTTTGATAATGTTTGATGTCACGAATGCTTCACCATGGATTTGGTTGGAGGCAAATTTCATTTAATTCACTCAATCAAAACCTTATATCTCTCTTCAGATAAATCACTTTGAATATATAAAAGATCTCACACTTAACACAACTGTCTCATAGATACAACAAATACAAGAAAAATAAATCTTACTAAGATACAAAATATCTTGCTTATGATTGAAGTCCTCAATTGTCAATCATAAACACTTCACAAATAGAAGTGATCGAATGCACACTAAAACAAGTACAGATTCAATATCACTTCCAAAATATTACTTGAATACAACAATAGAATCACCACCCAAAAAAAAACTAATCTCGCACGATACTGGAAATATATCAACACTGTTATGAGAAGCCCGACACACACACACACCCACCTACCGATAGATCCACAAATTACTTCATCGAGCCTTAGACAATGAAGAAACTCCAACCGCGGAAGGATTGGGCAGTAGAATTCAAGGAGTCCACTGTTACTAAAATAAAAATAGTGATTGAATGCCAACTATCAATCATACATCTTCGTATGCTCTCACGATAGCTGAAAAGCCTTCATGGTAGAAGGCCAAACATATAACATTACAATACTAGCCGCCATCATCAAAGAAAGAAGGTAGACACGAAGACGCCACCTCATAGTCATAACGCACACGGAGAGCACGATACAAACAGCCCGAGCTCAATAAGGATACAGCTTGACCATAATATAGGTTAACGGTAGAAACTCTATAACAAAATAAGGAACAGCTGCAGCTAGAACAAAATACGACACCAAACTGATACTTCAACCAAACACAACATGAGATAAATACTGGGACTTGAACAGAACAGTGCCATGAATATCTTGAATGCTAAAGAAGCAACTCACGAACAGGAGGGATAAACAAGAACAAGAAATAATAGCCCAGATTGTTATTATTACAATCCAGCAAAGAGATGAACCTCAGAGAACTCACAGCAATCAACAAAAAATGTCTAACAAAAAAATCTGATCACAGATTTTTCATCATAATATTGCCATCTCAACATGACATTCACCATGGCTACTCCCAGAGGGTGAAAGAACAGAAAACCAAGTCATGGAGTCTCACACATGACTTCCACCATGGTTACTCCCATAGGGTGGAACAAGGGCTTTCATCTCAAACTTCTCTTGCAGAGAAGGATGCATTAACAAGGGATTGCACCTCGAACTTCTCCCTCATAGAGAAGAAATCATTAACAAGGGTTTGCATCTCGAACTTCTCCTTCACAAAGAAGAACTCATTAACAAGGGATTGCACCTCGAACTTCTCCCTCATAGAGAACTCATTAACAAGGGCTTGCACCTCGAACTTCTCTAGTAGAGAAGAATGCATTAACAAGGGCTTTCACCCCAAATTTCTCCGTCTCAGAGAAAAATGCATTACAGCACATAATAGAAACAACTAAATGCTAAGACTCCTTCTCAACAAAGACTCCCTCTCAGCAAGGGCAGTAATCTCACAGCTTTGATTTTCACAATAAAATAAAGTTGGCTCCAATGAGCTTTAGCAATCACACTGCTACACGAGCTTGTTGATCCTCTACAAAGAATTTGGCACTTTTCATTTGCCGCTCAAGCTCCCTCTGAATCTTCAATCACTTGCATCAACCTCCTGACCTCCTCGTTCAAGGTTGCCTACAATGCTTGCATTAGAGGAACAATTATAACACACACCTCTGAAACTTCTGATATGCTAAAATCCAGGACTGTTCTCCTTGACCTCATCCCGGATCACCTTATACAGAAGGTTTGCGGAGCTACTTATGTCAAATCTAGATTGTTGTGTAATTTTGCTCTCTACAACACAGTATCCCACTTGGCTGACATATACACTTCTTCACAAAACTCCCTCTTGATCCCCATTGCCTCAAAAACTGCGAGGAAGATCTCTAGAAATGAACTCCCTCTGAGTGTCATCTCCTCTTAGAAGAAACTGATCACAAGACAGCCTGAGTCTTCATTCTTCAGCCCCCAACTCTTAGAAGAAATTGATCGCAAGTCAGTTTGAGTCTTCATTCTTCAGCCTCCAATTCTTAGAAGAAACTGATCACAAGATAGTGTCCCCATGTTTGTTTTTGGATCCGTCCTGAATTATGCCTTTTACATGCCATACTCCATGCTTAAGAACCACAATTTGAGAGTCATCTGGATGTAATGAACAAAACTCTTATCTAACAGCTTCAACACTAGCATTGTGTTTTGTTGATAATTGCACAGCATGCAGTAGACCTTACGAATCGCCCCATTACCACATGAGAATCTCCTAGATTGGCCACATAAAGAGTTCTCTCATGGATTACACCAACCAAACAACATGATCTAACTGATGCAAGATCAGCTGATATTCCCTATTGCTCCAATGCAAATTTTTGTAAATGGCAATTAAGATTATCATTGATAAAGTGAGGTGCCTCTAAACTTCCATGACCATCATAGACACCAACAAATATGCCAGCTAGGGGTGGGCCTGTAGACTCCACATGTCATTGATACTCCACAAGATTATTGGCCTGGGCAATGGCCATTGAGAATTTCCTTGCTATATGTTGCCCAATATGCTTAAACCAAGACAGCCCCTCCTGCACTTCCTCCATAACATTTGTACTGGACTGAACATACTTCTCTATGGGCCTTCAACAAGGACTTACTAGATTCATTATACCACCAAGCATCCCTCATTTCCCCTTGATATGTCAAATTTGTTCAGATCGAATAGTTCTGGAAGACATCCCGTAAAAAAAATTCCTCTAAGTCCCGAATCTAACAAAGACTGCCAATTGAAATGCAACTAGGAGAATAGTTTGCTTAGTAATCTAAGAATTCTTGGAAAAAAGAAAAACTTCCTCTTTGTGTTATTCATGGATGTACACCAAATAACAAACTCTGTGACCTCCATTCAGGTCACATGCATCAAAAAGGGCATCAATCGTCTTTGCAATCTTGAGCAAAGATCCCGACAACCACTGGTTTTAATATCTTGTGATACAATGCCTTATTTCTTCTCCAAACGACTTGAGAAACGGTTCTTTACAAAGTTTTGTTGTATCAAATTTTTGAAATTAGTGATACACCTGCTCCAAGAATTAGCAGTTCAAGTGGTTCCCAAAACCGCAGATTGGAATCCTACGAGTCTTGCCAACTCGATGCTGGGATATCCGACCGGTTATGGCCAACGTGACAGAATTGATCGATACAATCCAAATCCCCTGAGCTTTTGGCTTTACAAGGCCAAAGCAGGTTCACCTAATCCTGAACAAATCACTTAAGTCCCAGATACTTATAACAGATTGGTTAGAATGCGAATGCAACGAAAGTTTCCCAAGTGGCGAGGACTACGAAAAACTTTTGATTGCCTCAAATAAGTACAACGTTTGATGACAACTTCAGAGTATCAATACTTCGAACTTACAGATTCTGAATTGAAAATGAAACAAATGATTATATAACTCGTAAAAGTATTTGAAAATATTATGAATTGTTTTTTAAAAAAATGAGTAGATATACCAACTTTCAAAGGAAAGATATAGAATAGTTGTCAACATATGGATTAGGAACTATCAGCAAAATAATGACCGGTGCCAGAATTCAAAGGAAGCAATAGAGTCAATATTACAAGTTTAAACGTACGACTTTATGAAATCTTCTATATTTAAACTATAAACAATTTAATTACCAAGATGCGACGAATCAATTATACTTATATATATTCAAACTAGTCTAAATTGCTTTTACCTCGTATAGAGATAAAATAGACACAAATGCGGAAACAATTTGGTATTTCACAATATCTGTGATTATCAAGCTTGAAAAGCTATAATTTATTCAATCCACTTACCTTGATAATAAAAGACTTACAAATAAATGAAAAATGATCATAAAAGATAGAGCTATATAATATTTTCCTTCTAAAACTTTAAAAAATAAATAAAATAAAATCTCTTACTGGTTATGCCTGAAATAAAAGGCAATGAAGACACTCAATGATGATGCTCTATTTGTTGCAACTCAATCCCCAAAAGCATATAAAAATTCAACCCAGTACTCTAATATCTACCAGCTTGGTTCAAGAATTCAATCTTTGCCAAATTAACAAGTCCCTATCATAAATAATAAATTTTTGTCAATCAGAAGAATACTATCATATCGTGTCATGTTGTCTCATTTTCACTTTATATTTATATGCAGATGGAGAGGCATACCTCAACCATCGCAGCTTTTCATAAAAACAACTAATCGAAAGTTTTTTATTTATACAATTTGTAAACTTATCTAAAACACATAATTTGTATATTATCCAATTATCACTTATTTTATTTCCACAACAACCGTTACCACATGGCGATTTAAAAACACACCTCAACCTTTAGTTACACATTCCTTCTTTCAATTTGGGATCGCAGCCACGCTAATGCTCATGCGGGCCTAGAATTTTAATTGAACGTCAGTTCCCCTCCGAGCATTGTCTTTATATTGGAATGGTATTCATACTTTATCGTTTTCAACCAGTTATTTATTCCTCATGTTGTGGTTGAAAAGAATGATGCAGAGATTCGTTCGTGTAGCATCCGCCTTATCTGTGAAAATCCACCATTCACGTGTTCCTGATTCATATTGTCTTTTATCGGGCTTTCTGTAAATACGACACTAGGTATAAGACAAAACCATTCGTCTTCTTTTGCTTCAATAATTATATTTGTCATCCAAATGATAAATTAAAGTTTTAATGATTACTGGCAACATCGTTCATTTCCTTCTTCACGCCTCGTAACATAATTTACTTTTGATGCAAAATGAAAAATATTAAATTGAAATGTGACTGTGATTTTATATGTTCCAAACGGTTCTTCTTCAATAAGTTTCACCAATTACTGCATACAGGACGACATGGATACTTCTTATATTGTGTCTTCATTGGGTAACATTTTTGTTGAAGGAATGGTCAAACTGATATAGCTTCAATTATCCAATAGTAATATGATGCTCTCAAGAGGTATGACTATTCGAAGATCTCCAGACTTTGTCTATTTTCAACACTCGACGAACTCCGTTCAAGCTATGTTTGAACATCATTCCAAATCATATCATGGTCACTGTCTTGTCAAAACGGTGCCCTGTTTCAGGCTCACACAATAAACATCGATACTTAACAGCATATGCAGTACAACAAGTTTGAGTGTCTTTGTAAACCTGATGATGTTCTGCACAAAATTATTATCTGTAGGATAAAAATATGGAGTAAGTATTCAGACTGTTAAAACAATAATGTCTTTAGGATTCTAATAATTTGGGTGACGATTGAGATTTATTTATCATGAATTAATATGTCTAAAGGATGAGGTGATATATATATGTCAAAATCATTGAATCTTGTCTTAACATATTTATAAAAATAAAAATATACATCAGTTATAAGAATAAAATTAAAAAAAATGAAACATAAACGGAGACCCAAATTTGTAAAATCAGAGCTCCATCAGTGGCTCTTATTGGGGACATATGTTCCTTGTGGTCATGATGAGTATCTCAGCTATCTCTGGATGAAGAAGACCCTACAAAACAAAATCAACAATTAGTCCATGTAATTATATCAAAAATCTGAATGAAAATATGAAAAGGTAGGAAAGAGGAAAGAAAAATTCCCTGAATATCCCTATGAGAAAAATAGCTTCAAGTATTGTCCATAGACTGGAAAGTTCTGCCTTCGCCCATTAGTATCCTGCAAATAATAAAAATGTTCTCTTGCCTTTTCCAAAACAATGAATGGCCCTAACCATAGAGCTTCAAATTTACCATGTTTACCTTTATCTTGATCTTTGGCATTCCATTTTAAAACCCAATCACCTATCTTGAAAGATTTGTTCTGAGCTCTTTTGTCGTGGAGAAATTTAACTTGTTTTTGCTTGGTAATATTCTGTTCTTGAGCGCATCTCCTGATTTCATCAAGCTCAACTAATGCATTTAACCTCTCTTCCATGAAGTCGGTATCCTCTAACTGTTCTTCAATAATGAATTTATAAACCGGAAGTAAATTGTTTAAGGGTAGCCTTGTTTTTTTTCCATAAACCAAGTTGAAAAGGGGAGAAACTAGTAGATTTCTTTACTGTGATCCTGTCAGCCCATAAGGCTAAATTTAATTTAGAATCCCGAGCACGCTTGTTATTATCCAACATCCTTTGAATAATTTTCAAAATATTCTTGTTGCTAGACTCATCTTGTCCATTGCCTTGGGGGTGATAAGGAGATGAATATAATATGGTTATGCCATATTTCCCATAGAAATCAGAAAACTCTTTTGATCTGAAGCACATACCGTTATCTGCAATAATCTTTTTAGGGACTCCAAATTTGGTGAAAATATTTTCCATTAAAAACTTAGTCACAACCTTGCTTGCGGATTGCCTGGTAGCTATATTCCACGGAGTTTCGGGGACGGGGACGGGGACGTGTTTCCGGTATGGGTACGGTTCAAAGCCAAATTTTAGGGGATGGGACGTCAGGGGACGGCTATTAAAAATAGGGGATTTTTTATATAGAGAGAGAGAATTCAAATATGCATATCATGACATTGATAAATCATTCTCCATAGACATTTTAGAAGTTGAATACATAGCACACTAACAAAATTGAAAACCCTCCTCTTGCAACTCAAAAATGAAAACTTTCTTGTTGTTGCTCTCTTTTTTTCTTGCCAAGAATGGTTGAAATGAAGAAATGAAGAAGATTTTAACTTTTTAGCCTCCAAATAGGGCTCCATAGTTTTTAATTGCTATTTCTACCCAAGTGGGGTCTGCCCAACAATTAAAAAAATTTAAAAAGTGACTTTTTGCAAAAGTGGATTTTTTTTTGGCTGGAAAAAAGGGGACGTCGTTAGGTACTAGGGATAGCTAGGGGACGGCTAGGCAGTCTCCGGTACCTAATGGCGTCCCCAAGTCCCCTATTTTGCGTGAAACGCCGTTTTCAGGACGTTTCCTTTTTTTACATTTTTGGAACATCATTGGGGATGGGAAATTCCCATCCCCGGGACGGGAGCAGGGAAAATTGGGCACGAAACGTGTCCCTGTGGAACACTGCATAGTAGGTATGGCTTCCACCAATTTTGTGAAGTAATCGATAGCCACCAAGATCCGACTATGTCCTCCACTTGACTTATCACTAAGTTCTCCAATAAAATCAATTCCCCACATCTAGAAGGTTCTTCCGTTTGCAAAGTCCTGAGTGGAAGGGCACCATCATATTTTAGCTTCTCGAAAAACTTCTGACAAGCTTCACATTTCCTTACATAAGCGTGACAATCCTTAAAAAGTTGTGGCCAATAATACCCTGCTTGTAATATTTTATGTGCTGTAGTTTTTGCCGAAAAATGACAACCACAAGATCCCTCATGCATTTCCTTAAGAACATTTTCAGCTTGATATGTGTCTAAACAAAAAAGTAAAACCCTATCTCTATTCTTCCAATATAGGTCACCCTGAATTAAGATATATTTTGCAACTTGCAGTTTGATAGTTCTCTTTTGGTTATCACTCAAGCTATCATTACTTTTCATATGCCTCAAATAATAAACTATATCATTGTACCAAGGGCACATTTCAATATTAACCTCAACGTGCTCAAGATCAACCTGATTTACCTGTGCTGCTTCCAGATTTGATTCTACCATAAGTTTGACTAAACCCTATCCTCTTACCAACTTTGTAATCTGAACATCAATGTTGAACTCCTGTATTTGATTTATCCACCTACATCTCTTTCCAGTAGTCTCTGACTGTCTGAAAATGTCCTTAACTGCAACATTCGGTACATATGCTATCACCTTTGCCCCAACCAGGTACGGCCTGAATGATTTAACTGCCTTGACAAGAGCATAAGCATGTTTTTCATTAATATCATAGTTGAGCTCAACTGCTTGCAAACATTTGTTAAAAAATGCAATTGGTTGCTCATGGCCCTCTTCATTCTTTTGAAGCATAACTGTTGCTATAGTATGGTAGGATGCAAAGGAAAAGATCTGAAAAGGCTCTTGAAATCTGGGGATTTAAGAACTGGAGCCACTTTGATGGCTTTCTTTATTGCTGCAAATGCCTCTATGGCTTCATTGTTCCATGTCGACTTAGCTCCTTTTTTTAACATTTTAGCAACTGGTTTGATGGTTTCTGCAAAGTTGGAAACAAACCTCCTCACAAAGTTGATTTGGCCAAAGAATGACTGGATAGCTTTAACTGTCTTGGGTACTTGAATACTATCAATTGCAGCCACTCTTTCTGGATCAATCCTAACACCTTCCTTAGAAACAATATGCCCTAAAAGTTTCCCTTCTATAACTCCAAAATGACATTTTTGGGGATTAAGAGATATTTCATATTCAAGGGATCTTTTAAAGATTTTCTCCAAATGTCTACAATGGTCTTCTGCTTTTTTGGAATAAGCAATAAGGTCATCTTGATATACAATCAAAATGAAATCAATCAATCCATCAAATGAAACATTCATAGCTCTCTAAAAAGTAGCCCCGGTGTTAGTTAAACCAAAAGGCATCTTAGCATAGACGTAAGTGCCCCAAAACGTAGTGAATGTTGTCTTATACTGCTCTGACAAGCTGACTTTGACTTGGTTGTATCCCGAGAATCCATCCATCATGGATAGTAACTCATTCCCAGTTACCTTTTGTAATAAAATCTTCATATTGGGTAAAGCATAGTTATCTTTCAAAAATGACACATTAAGATTTCTAAAATCAATGCATAATCTAATGTCACCATTTTTCTGTCTAACAAGGACAAGATTGGATACCCATGTAGAATGCCTGATAGGCTTGATAATTCCAGCATCTCTTAGCTTAACTAATTCCTCCATCTTAGGGGCTAAAATCGGATTAATAGGCTTTTGTCTTTACTTTCTTAATAGAGAAATCAAATCAGACTTTATTTTAGATAACAATTTCTTACCAATGAAGACATCTTTAGGAGCATGCTCAGTTCCAAGGTTAATCTTCTCAATATCATTTTGAATTTTAATGGGTGTGATAGGTTTGAAGCTTTCTTGCTCATCGAAAATCCTTTCTAATGCTACCAAACCTTTAGGTATCTTATTCATCTTGAGTTAAACAACTTCTTTATCGAACAAGACTTCCTTACCATCTTGAACTTCTACATAGCCGTTCCAGTCTATATTATGATCCTTATAACTCTCTTCACTTGTTAAAAATCTGAGAAGATCCTTATCATCTTCAAAAATTTGTCAACTCTACACATTATCAGGTATTGATGGTCTGTTTTTCATTTCAACCTGCACAATCTCATCAAGTGGAAATTCATTTTGGCTAATGGCTAAATTAGTCATTAAATCAACAAGAAAATTATTTGATCTTTCTACCCACTTAATAGAAAATGCATCATATGATTCAATTAAATCCCATACGTAATTTCTATATTGTTTTAACCTTGGATTCCTTGTTGAGAATTTACTTCTAATTTGAGAGAATCAAATCAGAATCTCCTATAACAGAAAGCATCTTAATTCCATACAGTTTTGCAATGTTTAATCCAATGATCAATGCTTCATATTCTGAAATATTATTTGTACATTCAAAATTTAGCAAAAAGGAATATTTGAAGATTTTACCAGATGGTAATATAAAAACATCAGTCGCATTACCGTCTTTGCTGCATGCCCCATCAAAGTACATCTGCCATATATCTTCACAGTTTTCCTACACATGTACTTCAATAAGATCAATAACTTTTAATGTTGGTTTAGAGATACTTACCTGAAAATTATTGATATCAGACTGGCAAAAATTAATCTTATAATCGGAGTTGAAATCTTCAACCAAATAAGGAGACCTTGGTTCTCTTTCAATTTTGATTTCCTTTCCACCAACTGGTATAGTGGCATAAGATAAATCGAGTCAGACATGCTCTCCAACCAGATTTGACCATTGTCTGGACAACAACATGCCATAATTTGCAAGAATTTCTACAACAGTAATGTCAATTCTATATGAAACTTGAGGATATGCAGGGAATCTAAATTCAACATCTTTCATAATACCGACTATAGCAACTGATCGATTATCCATTACATAACATTTTCCATATGGTGTATCAACTTTTAAACC
Source organism: Chamaecyparis obtusa (assembly GCA_027943335.1). Taxonomy (NCBI): domain Eukaryota; kingdom Viridiplantae; phylum Streptophyta; class Pinopsida; order Cupressales; family Cupressaceae; genus Chamaecyparis; species Chamaecyparis obtusa. Next base: position 50,188 of record BSBK01010607.1, on the reverse strand, counting down.
AATTTCTTTCATTACATCAGCAAACATAATATTAACTCCCACTCCTGAATCAATCATGTTGTTTCTAACTATCTTATTGTTAATGAACAAAGTTAAATAAAAGGGATCAACTTGATTAGGATTTTTATTCAATGTAGTTCCTAAACATACAATCAGTGATTCATCATTATCCTTTTTATCACTTTCATCTTTTAAATTTTCTATACTAGATAAAATCTTCACAGTCTCCTTCCTGTAATCAAGGAATTTCATTATTTTCATTAGTGGGATAGAAATCTTACCTAAGAGAACGCATGATTCATAAAAGAATGACATTCAGATATTTTCTTACCAGAGCTTTGCTTATTTGATGGCTTGGATAACTTAGGAGGCTGTAATGTGACTATTTGTTTGCCTTGGTTGTTAACTCTTCTCGATATGTCCATTTTAACCCTTTTCTGTTGTGGAACCTTGGCAAATATACCAGAAGAATTACCCTAGTCTGCATTCACGGTCTTGTTTCTTCACTGATATGTGAGTTTGGCCTGCTCAACAGCTGCAATTGTATAAGCTCTCTTTTCTTTGTCGGTTAATCTTCTTAAAGTGGGCACTTCTTCCTCATCTGAAAAAACTTGTTGCACATGATGTTGTTGATCCATCCTTCTTGAATATGAATCTAAAGTATTTTCTTTGTCAAAATAATCCTCTTCATCCTTTCCCCAAAAAGGCTCAACTAACAAGGTATTTATGGTGGGCTGATCTTCTATCTCCTGACTTTCCGCCTCTAAGATTGATTGTGCAACAACACAATGATCTGTTGCATGAGGTAATCTGCAAACTTCACACCATGGCTCATCCTCGATCATATGATTAACTTTCCTTAAAGGATCTGGAGTGTCCTTAGTGTAATTAGACTTCTCTGGTTTTCCATCTTTCCAATTGGTATGATAGGGCATATCATGTAGTCTTGGTCTATCATTTCTTTGAAAAGGCATCATTTCATTTATGCTTTGCTTTACTTTACTTTCATGTCTTTTAACATATCCATAATCTCTTTCATTTCATCTCTTTTTGGGGCCTTAGGCTTATAAAGCTTTATATCATCCCTTGTATTCACCTTGTCGGCTGCTTTTCTATCATTTTCTATTGTCATAGATATCTTAAAAGCTTGTTGTAAAGAATTAGGTCTATGAGATCTTATCTCATAATGCGTCTTACTATCAAATGCACTGAGATAAAAATCAATTAAAAAATAATCAAGTGGTCTAAATTCTCTTGGGATTATATTCAATACCTTATTGAATTTCTTGTTAAATTCTGAAACTGATTCATTCATATTCTTCTTTATACTTGTCAACTCATGAGAAGCAAATGAAGTATCATTGTGGTCTCCAAATTGCTCTATGAATTGATTGGCAAAATTACACCATCCAGTTATGCATCTGTCAGGAAGACTCCTATACCATTTTCTTGCGTCTTTTGTTAAAGATTGTACAAAAAGTTTCATGAAAACATCTTTGTGGTCCACTTCTAGCTCCTCAATTGTGTTCTTTAGGTTAATAACATGTTGCTCAGCAGATTCAACTCCATTACCGGAAAATTTCGAGATAGTCGTTCCTAGACCATTAGAAATTGGATTGGGATATCCTCTTATCCCATCAAAATCAAGTTGTCTATATCTTTCTATTACCATAGGAGCTCTTGTTCTTTGGCTTGTATTGTGACAATTCCTGTTTTGACCTCACATATTTTAATGATTTGTACTTTGGTAATTTTGAGCATCATTATAATGATTTCCCTCGTTTTGTTGCATTTGGTAACTTTGGTCATAGTTCCCTCCATTATTTGGTTATCTTCGCGGATCACCTCTTTCATTGTTGTTGTTGTTTCTTGCACATCTTCCTCTATTTTCTTGCTCAAATAATGGATTATTATGATTGCTCTTGAAAATCAGACTTGCACTCTTTCTATGTGGAGGATTATACTTTGGCACCCCCTCCCTTTTTGGTGTAATCTTCTCCTTTGATCCTTCTCGATTAGTCTTAATATTAGGTGATAAATTTAGATCATCTCTCTCTATCCCTAATATATCCAAGTTAGGGAACATTTTCAAAACTTTAGCTACCTTGGGATTCTTATCTCCATATTCATATAACTTATTCAACATTTTAAATATTGCTTCATCTTCTTCATCATACTCTTCTACTTCCTCTTCTACATCTAGTACTTGATTCAAATCTTCAATATCTTCAAAACCAAAGGGGTTTCTATTATCCTTCAAACTGTTTGTACTTGCAAAATGGTTTTCTTCATTGTAATTAGTGTTCTTTCTATCAGGAAACCTCTTATATCTAGTAATCTTACTGAAGCTTCTTTTAGGACTTAATTCCATGTAGATGTTTTTTTTTTATGCAGGGATCTTCCTCCGTTCACAGAAACTTAACACAACAAAATGTAGTGCCAAAACACGACTGAATCAAATTTGTAGAGTTGCCACATTCTTGATAGAAGGAAAATTAAAAATATTTCTTTGGATTCTACCCCAGTAGAGTATATGCCACAAAAAATCTGATTTTAAGTTTTTTTGTATATATGAATCTGAAATAAAATCATAACTTTAATAGAAATTAGGAACTTTATTGTATGAATTTAAAAAGCATTAAATTATATTATTTATATATTCATTTTTATGTTGGAAATACAAAATCAAAATCTTTCAAAATTTTAATAACATCAACTATTTAAATGCTTAAATAAAAAGGAAAAGAATTAAATGTTGAACTAAAATATCAATTATAAGCAAAATCTGCATTATTAAAACTCACCACAATGTCTTAAATAAATAAATCTCTATGCTGGTTTAAAACAAAAACTTACCAAGGCAGGTTCACCAAATCCTGAACAAATCACTTGAGTCCAAGATACTTATAGCAGATTGGTTAGAATGCAAATGCAATGAAAGTTTCCCAAGTGGCAAGGACTATGGAAAACTTTTGATTGCCTCAAATAAGTAAAACTTTTAATGACAACTTCAAAGTACGAATACTTCGAACATGCAGATTCTGAATTGAAAATGAAACAAATGATTATATAACTCGTAAAAGTATTTGAAAATATTATGAATTGTTTTAAAACAAAATGAGTAGATATACCAACTTTCAAAGGAAAGATATAGAATAGTTGCCAGCATATGGATTAGGAACTATGAGCAAAATAATGACCAGTGCCAGAATTCAAAGGAGGCGATAGAATCAATATTACAAGTTTTAACGTACGACTTTATGAAATCTTATATATTTAAACTATAAACAAATTAATTACCAAGATGCGATGAATCAATTATACTTATGCATATTCAAACTAGTCTAAATTGTTTTTAACTCATATAGAGACAAAATAGACTCAAATACGGAAACAATTTGGTATTTCACAATATATGTGATTATCAAGCTTGAAAAGCTATAATTTATTCAGTCCACTTACCTTGATAATAAATGACTTACAGAAAAATGAAAAATGATCATAAAAGACAGAGCTATATAATATTTTGCTTCTAAAGCCTTTAAAAATAAATAAAATAAAATCTCTTACTGGTTATGCCTGAAATAGAATGCAATGAAGACACTCAATGATGATGCTCTATTCGTTGCAATTCAATCCCCAAAAGCATATAAAAATTTTGCCGAGTACTCTAATCTCTACCAGCTTGTTCAAGAATTCAATCTTTGCCAAATGAACAAGTCTCTATCATAAAATAATAATTTTTGGTCAATCAGAAGAATACTATCATATTGTGTCCTATTGTCTGATTTTCACCTTATATTTATATGCAGATGGAGAAGCATACCTCAACCATCATACCTTTTCATAAAAACAACTAATCGGAAGTTTTTTATTTATACAATTTGTAAACTTATCTGAAACACATAATTTGTATATTATCCAATTATTACTTATTTTATTTTCACAACAACCGTTACCACATGGGGATTTAAAAACACACCTCAACCTTTATTTACACATTTCTTCTTTCGATTTGGGATCGCAGCCACGCTGATTCTCATGCGGGCCCAGAATTTTAATTGAACGTCAATTCCCCTCCGAGCATTGCTTTTATATTGGAATGGTATTCATACTTTGTCATTTTCAACCAATTATTTATTCCTCATGTTGTGGTTGAAAAGAATGATGCAGAGATTCGTTCACGTAACATCTGCCTTATTGATGGGAATCCACCATTCACGTGTTCATGATTCATATTGTCTTTTATCGGGCCTTCTGTAAATACGACACAGGGTATAAGACAAAACCATTCGTCTTCTTTTGCTTCAATAATTATATTTGTTATCCAAATGATAAATTAAAGTTTTAATGATTACTGGCAACATCGTTCATTTCCTTCGTCACGCCCCATAACATAATTTACTTTCAATGCAAAATGAAAAATATTAAATTGAAATGTGACCGTGATTTTATATGTTCCAAATGGTTCCTCTCTAATAAGTTTCACCAATTACTGCATACAGAACGACATGGATACTTCTTATATTGTGTCTTCATTGGGTAGCATTTTTGTCGAAGGAATGGTCAAACTGATATAGCTTCAATTATCCAATAGTAATCTGATGCTCTCAAGAGGTATGACTATTCGAAAATCTCCAGACTTTGTCTATTTTCAACACTCGACAGGCTCCGTTCAAGCAATGTTTGAACATCATTCCAGATCATATCATGGTCACTGTCTTGTCAAAACGGTGCCCTGTTTTAGGCTCACACAATAAACATCGATACTTGACAGCATATGCAGTTTAACAAATTTGAGTGCCTTAATTTGTAAACCCGATGATGTTCTGCACAGAATTATTATATGTAGGATAAAAATATGGAGTAAATATTCAGACTGTTAAAACAATGTCTTTAAGATTCTAATAATTTGGGTGATGATTGAAATTTATTATCATAAATTAATATGCCTTAAGGATGAGGTGTATATATATATATGTCCAAATCATTGAATCTAGTCTTAACATATATATAAAAATAAAAATATACATCAGTTATAAGAATAAAATAAAATAAAATGAAGCATAAACGGAGGCCCAACTTTGTAAAATCAGGGGTCCATCAGGTTCCAAATGACATTTCATTTGGACGATAATAAAAAGACAAAAGTCCATGAGAAATTAATTATTAAAGACTCATATGCCTATGATTTACTTCATGCGGCACGAAGATATAATCGCACTCCTCAATATATTGAGCCCACTCAATATTATTAAGCTGGATATCGAAGATCATCTGAATATTTTTTAGCCCGCCGCTAATATTTACCTTATAGCAATAATACAAAGCTCGGTTAGTAATTTTACAATACTTCAATCTTAGAGAAGCTAATGGCAAGTATATGGAACACAATAAAATTAGCTTCAGAATATAAACACATGCCATTGATATTTCAAATGCACACATATTCTCAGACATGTTATTTTGAAGAAACTTTGAAATCGCTCCCAATTATTTACTTCATGCCTCATGATATCAACAGGCACTCATGGCAAAGAACTCATACTGAACTGTTGACAATCCACAGGAATAAGCTCCATTTCTGCTGTCAGATGAATTTTAGTAGACAATTACCAAGAAATTACTTAAATATATATATATATATATATATCATGTCTCAAAATGCCCGACTCTTCAAGTAATGCTCACACAAACTTTTCTTCTCAATCTCAATGCAAAACATTAATGTTTCGAGCTTGATAACTCCACCCAATTGGTAATAGAAAAAATATATATATATATATATATATTGAGCCTGCTATTTTCATGCATAGCAAATCCTGCAATCATTGTATTCCATAACGCCACATTCTGTTGAGGCATATTGTCAAATAGCTCGCACGACTTATGCATGCTTTCACATTTTACATATCTATAAGGACCACCACTTGCATAAAGAGACATTAAAGGTCTGATCATACCCTCAATGCATTAGAGAATGTGGAACGACCTCAAGATAAAGATATGTGGAATATTAAAACCCCAAAAAGAATCTGGTTCTGGATCGTTTCTTAAGACCCGCTCTGATACCATGTTAAAAATATGAACCGGAATATAACAATTTCAATAAACTGAAAAAGCAACACACAAAATAACAAAGAACACAGGAGACTTATCCTGGGAAAACCCTCCTCTTGAGGGTGAAAAACCCAGCCCACTAAATGATTGTCTCTTTATTGAATTCTCAAAATAATTACAGTAAATTCTCACTCATGATTAAGAATTTGATTCACTCAATCAAAGCCTTATATCTCTCTTCAGATAAATCACTTTGAATATATAAAAGATCTCACAGTTAAAAGACTGTCTTATAGATACAACAGGTACAAGAAAAATAAATCTTACTGAGATACAAAATATCTTGCTTATGATTGAAGTCCTCAACTGTCAATCATAGATACTTCACAAATAGAAGTGATAGAATGCACACTAAAACAATTACAGATTCAATATCACTTCCAGAATATTACTTGAATACAACAATAGAATCACCAGCCAAAAGAAAAACTAATCTCACACGATACTGAAAATATATCAACGCTGTTATGAGAAGCCCGACACACACACAGACAGCTGCCAATAGACCTACAAATTATGTCATCGAGCCTTAGACAATGAAGAGACTCCAACCGCGGAAGGATTGAGCGGTAGAATTCAAGGAGTCCACCATTACTAAAATAAAAATAGTGATTGAATGCCAACTGTCAATCATACATCTTCATATGCTCTCACGATAGCTGAAAAGACTTCATGGTAGAAGTCCAAACATATAACGTTACAATACTAACCGCTATCATCAAAGAAAGAAAGGTAGACACAAAGACGGCACCTCATAGTCATAACACACATGGAGAGCACAACACAAACAGCCTGAGCTCAATAAGGATACAGCTCGACCATAATATAGGTTAATGGTAGAAAGTCTGACGAAAAAAGGAACACTGCAGCTAGAACAAAATACGACACCAAACTGATACTTCAACAATTCAACCAAGCATGGCATGAGATAAATACCGAGACTTGAACAGAACAGTGCAATGAATATCTTGAATGATGAAGAAGCAGCTCACGAACAGGAAGGATAAACAGGAACAAGAAATAATAGCCCAGATTGTGATTATTACAGTCCAGCAAAGAGATGAATCTCAGAGAACTCACGACAATCATTTCAAGTAGATAAACTCTCTCGCAGCTACCATAAACTTCAACGTGACCAACAACGAAAATCACTAAATATACTACTAAGTTACTAACTAATATATATGGTATGATCCCACAAACTAATCAATAATCACACAATAAGAGCCATGATTTGCTGAAGTAAAAGTGTGGCTGCCTTGACAAAATATTACACCTCCATAAACATTTGCAACCAGGTCCAGAAATGGGACAGCCACCTGAATAATGCCACGCCCTTCTCATAGTTGCATAAAAATATCTTAATACTAGACTACTAGTGTTAAAACTACTTTAACAATGAACTTAACCAGAGTTCAACCTCTTAGATAGATATTCAACAATAAAGCTGAAACTTATACATTGATAAAGGTACAGCTTCATTGGAGCAAACATGGCACCAGATTAATATTGCACTAATAAAATATGAGCAAAACCAAGTTCAAATTTAAAAACAAAACTCTACACAGACACACTAAAAAAACCTGCAAACCTCAAATTCCAAAAATCTAGAAAACTTAGTGATCAGCATAAATGTGTAATATGCCCCGCCAATTTCTTTTTGAAAAGGACTTGCCAAACAACTTAACAACAAAAGTATGCCAAACGAAAGGAAAACTTAACAATGCAAATAAGTGTTTCTTGCTACCAATCAAAAAAAAAGTGTTTCTTGCTGTTAATAAATCTGATTTAAATCTTTCAATGTTTGGTTAGATGTTCTTGAAGTTTCCTCATTACAAACCAACATTAAAACAAGAAAAGATGAAACAACTGAATGAATCAACCAGGCATTAAAATACATCAAAATGACCATTACATTGACACTCAGATGTGTTGCAGCAGTACAAATTGCAATCAGTCATCAACCACATAGGATATTTCAATATCCAATAGCCCTTGCAAACTTCCAGGGCAGCAATAGGATCTTTATACTTTCCCAAGCTTACCAAACACTTCAAATATGAACAGAAATCTGAAATAACTTTACCAACTTAAATAAATCTGTCTGCAATGAAAAGAGAATCTGAAAATGCAAAACTGCTAGGGTCTAAGCCTTCAAAACCTCCCTGCTTGATTCCCAAACTACCGTCAACATGAGTAGATCCTCACATAGGTCCAAACGCCATCTTGGAGGAAGATTTCAAAAACCAAACACAAAAAAAATCAATCTAAACTCTGAAAACACCAACAACAACTTGGACTGGGCGATTTCATCTAGAAAATTCAGACTTGACTGAAACCCTCCAAAAACCTCATAGAAGGTGTTGCCTCAATACTTGGAACTCTTTGATCCAATACACACAAAATTTCTGCAACTATTCCAAGCTGGGCAAATGAAAATGTGAGATTTGACCTCTATAAAGCAAGTACAGCTGAGCCCAAAAATCTCTTGCAAACCCTTGAAGAAACACAACCAAAATCTACCCATAACTTCAGCCAAACACTAGAGAATTTGAAAGATAAACTTGCATCTAAAATACTTTAGATAAGATAAGATAAGAAATCTTCTTTTTTTTAAACCCCGAATCAAAAACCTTGTCTAAATCCTTCGTGTTCTCTATGTGAAAACACTAGACAACTAAGATGGGTCTCTCACCACCAAACACAGCATGATTTAAAAGGGTTTACATCCTCAACAATTCCACCTCTGGCAGCATCTCCTTATGTGTACAAACTCAGCATGAAGAAATGAGAGCCCAAACTCAAATTTATATAGTTTGGAGGGAAATTAGGACATTCAAATTTTTAAATATTCTAATCCCCTCAAAATGGCCCCCGTAACACCTTTTTTTAAAACAAATTTAGTCCACCAACCTACAAGTCAAACTTGGGGACATACAGTTTATATAATATTTAACAAAGTTGCATGGACATGGATACGGATACGATATCAGATACGAGTATGCCCTTTTTTTAAGACCTCCAATATGGATGCGGCTGGATATGACATCCAATATGGCTATGGCTGGATATGACATTAATTAAAAACACATACACATATTTAAAACAATTTTCTAATTTATTAGAGGAGATTTTTATTACTTCAAAAGCGATATAAACACATAAATGCTACATAAATAACTATAAGTTAATTTAAGACTTCATAGTATGCAAAAATACTAAAATAGTAGAGTTGCATTGGAAGATAACCCAAAAAAATGGGTCTTTGAAATAAAAAAAACATTTCATTTGTCTTTATCATTTGGTACAGGTTTTCTTTGTACCAAAAAAATTGACAAAAATTGCATGAATGAAATTTTTTAAATTAAATTTCAGAACATTTAAGTCAAATTTTTAAAAAATCAAATCACATAGTATTTGACACAGTTGGAAAATCAAGGTTTTTTGGGCACACACGGGTAGAGTATTCGACGTGTATCCAGGCCGTATTTTCTGGCTACTCTGATATTTAACTCTTAGTTAATATTAAAACATTACTTATCCAAAAAAAAATATTAAAACATTACTTTAATACTCAAAATTAAAATAAATCTCATCACCTTACTGAAAAATAGCCATGACACTGAAAAACAAAACCACTTCACACAGGAGTAGAACTGAAGCTGAAGCAGATGCCAGGTTCCCAAAATAGCATTGCTGTCGAAACCCAATGAAACTGAAACTCTGAAAATTGAACTCTCCGGGAAACAATGAGTCCCCTAATCATCACTGAATAGCCTACAAGAATCCCGGGAATAGGCTAACAGGAAGCAAAGCTGACTAGATGCGACAAGGGGACATTACAGAATGTGATCCTAGAATGGAATCACCTGTACAGAGATAAGCATTTCCACTCTCTGCCAATCTGAAAACTGAAAGGTTTGATCCTCCAATCACCCATAATTCAAGGGCTTTAACTTTTCATCCTCAAGAGCAAATAAATGTACACAAGGTCCAAGCCATTGCAGAAATCAAATAGAAAAAAATACTCAAAATACTTCTTTGCCCAACCCAGCTCTTCTTAAATTATGATGACTTTTTAGCTAAATTATAAACCTATTCTAGAATTGTCAATAATTTTCCCGTTCCAATTTAATATTTCAAATGGCCCACTTGAACTAGCGACATTATTTACCATTATTTACCATTAAAATCATGAAAATCAAACGGTTTGTTGGGCATATACAAGGGAAATCAGATGTTACAAACTTAGAAGATCGGGATTCAAGTCCAAAATTGGAAATTGCCACTGATTGATACATGAGTAACATCATGATTGTGAGCAAGCATAGTTTCTTCAAAGTTGAAATCATATTGTTGAGAAAGATATTTTAATGTATCTTGATGTTATTTACATTCATTGTCATGGACTTAACTTAGGTGTTGTCCTATTTTGCAAGGGTGAAGGTGACAAACAAAAGATAGCATGGAGCTGGATATTTCATGAGTGTGGGTATTGTGCAAGAGCGAACACTTCATACATGAAGCATCATCAAGGCAGCCACAAGTCTTTCATCAAGCCAGCAGGATAATATTTGAGATTAAAAACCAAAATGCAAGTCAAGTCCAAAGGAAAATTAATTGTAAGGCAAGATGCAGATCCAAGATGGGAATCAAAGAACCACTTGTACAATGAGAATGAACAAATCAAGTGAAGAAAAAGCATCACGAACTTGGATTTCCAAACAAACTTGAATTTCCTTCAGAAATCCAAGTTCAATTAAAAAGATCCAACTACATGAAGCACCTACATCACTTCTACAAGAGCAAGATCAAGGCGAGATACCAGTACAAGCAAGTTCAAGCCATTTCAATGAGAAGATTTCAAAGGATGGAAAAGATCTATGAAGATGAAGCAATTTGGAAATATGAGCCATCGCAATCAATCGAAGGCTTGAAGATGTTGAGAATCAAGAGATATTGCTAGAGATGTAGAGACTTCTTTATGATGATGGAGAGGTGGAATTGATGAAGTTTACAAGATAAGCATGTTGAGGTGGCGCCCACTCATCTTCAACCAATCAGAGGATAACAGTACCACATGTCCAATTTCATCCAATTAAATTGGTCCAAGTGTACATGTGGGATGTACCTAATGTCTTCACCTAGCCAATTTTCTCATTGGTTCGTAAAAGCAATCTAATTTTCTCATTGGCCCATAAATTGGTGCCCAATTGTAATTGGTCAGCATTTAATTTTTGTGGCCAGTAGTTACATTAGGGCTTTGTTGGATAAATTTGGGTTGTTAACCTTAAATCAATCTTGGCCATTTAGTGTACTTGAGGCAACTAGAAAAGGCAAAGCCTCAATTGTCAAGACGTTAATTAGCCACTAGTTAGAGTAGAGTAAAGGAAAGAATTGGAAAAATTGTTTCCTAAATATTGCCAAATTAATTGCAAGTTCGTTGTTGATTTCATAATCGAATGCTTAAGCTATTTGGAGTGCTGCATGGTTTCTTAATTCCTCACTTAGTTTAAATTTGCTAACTTGATTAGAAGTTAAAATAGTTGAAGTTAAATAGTTGGGAGATATTGTCGTTGTTAAAAACATGATGATGAAACTCGAAAATTGCACACTTGAATTAACAGATTCAATGAGTACATATAGCAATTTACAAGAGCTTCAAACTGAAGCTAAAGTCTTCCAAAAAAAGAAGACTAAAATAGAATAATAAATAAAACACTGAAATGACCATTAACAGAAGATTCTACAAAGATAGCTAAAAATAGCAAAAGATACTAAAATATTAAAAGAATCTAAAATATTCTAATACCCTTCATTAATGGTCATTCTATCAACTACCCTACAAAAGACAATCTACAGGTCTTTTGGTCACAAATGCATAGAACGTTGCCCCCTTCTCCTCAAAGCACTCTGCAAAATGAGCCTGCTACTGAGACCCTCCCTAATTCTGCAAAACTTCTACAAATGACCAAGATAACCAAAAACTTGCCAACCTGATGTTGGGAAACAAAGGTATCACTCCCTATAGCCAAAGACAGGGAAAACTGAAACCACAATTTTGAGGAAAGTTGCCAAACCCTTTTGAGCACTACGCCCCAAAACAGACTGCAAGATACCACGATTCGCCAAGAAATTTTGCAGATGAACACTACGACTCAAAACAAACTGCAAGAAGCCACAATTTTTGTGGAAAAGAACCAACAAAACCCTAAAACTGAAGTTTACAAAGCACCCTTTTTTTGGAAAAAAATGGTAAAACCCTAAAATAGGAACAGCTAACATAATCTTTTGTGGAAAAAATTAGAAAACCCTCCAAATGAGAACCCATGATTTTTGAGGAAAAAATCATGCAAAGCCCAAACATCAAAATAGATAATGTTTTTAGGAAAAATTTATAAAACCTTATAGTACTTTTTTAAGGAAAAAATTATAAAAACCAGAATAAATCCCTAGAATAATTGGAAAAAAATTATAAAAACCCAACAAACAAAATCCCACATGAACAAACTTCATGAATTATAGAACCTAGAAACAATTTTTAAGAAGCAAAATCAAAAAAACCATACACAATTTTCGAGGTGAAAAATCGATCAAAACCAAACATAATTTTTTAAGGAAAATTTTATAAAAACCCATGAAATATTTCTTAAGGAAAAAATATAAATCCCCTAACTGCTAGGTCACAACAGAATACGAGGCGCTTGTAATAATACGTGGGTCTACAAATCGCAACCTCAAAAATAGTCAAAATTGCAGACACGAATAGGAACAACTCTTTTGTCATCAAAGAAACAACACACGGGACCGACAACCAGAAATCTTCAAGGTCGCAGGCCACACTAGAACTCAAAAAAATGCAACCAATTGTAGACACAAGCCAAGAAATGAGTGGAAAAGACTCGTGGGCTCTGAGTTACAAGAAAACCTCGCGCTAAACCTGCAAGAATGTTTGTAAGTCGTCGTTGGTCGTGGACGGGAAGCAAAGAAAACCCACAAACAGAGAGATCGTGACGTAGAAATTTCGTAGGCTCTGGAAAAAAGGACAAAAAACCCTTCAAAAAAATGGTGTTTCACAACTGAAAATTGCAAGCAAATGAAAACCAATCGAAAAATCCTACCAAGAAAATCTAAAAAAGAAAACTTTGCACACGAATCTAAAAATGTCAGCTCGGGAAAACGCAAAAACCATGGAAGCCGCGGGTCTGCTTAGACAAAATGCAGCAAAAATTATGCCATCAATTTTCTAGAGTGACAACGCAAAAAAACCAAGCGCCAAAAAAATGACTTCAGCAAAAAAAGAGTCACAAGTTGAAAAGAAAAAAATAAAAATGAATGGTCTACAAAAGGTAGGATAAACCCTCAAAATTTCTTCATGATCCTAGGCCCTCTCATGAGGGAGTCATACCCAAACTGACTCCTCTGATACCATGAAATTGCGAAGTCGTTTTTCATAAATAATGATTAAAAAAATATTTTGGAATAAATTCCAAGAAAAGGGCTATGAATTTTTATTTTAAAAAATTCACCAAATCTTGAAAAACCCCATCACCCACTCTCATACACGAATCTAAAAATGTCATCTTGGGAAAACGCAAAAACCATGGAAGTCGCGGGTCTGCTCAGACAAAATGCAGCAAAAATTATGACCTCAATTTTGTAGAGTTACAATGCAAAAAAACCAGGCGCCAAAAAAACGACTTCAGCAAAAAAAGAGTCACAAGTTGAAAAGAAAAAAATAAAAATGAATGGTCTGCAAAAGGTAGGATAAACCCTCAAAATTTCTTCATGATCCTAGGCCCTCCCATGAGGGAGTCATACCCAAACTGATTCCTACTCTGATACCATGAAATTGCAAAGTCATTTTTCATAAATAATGATTAAAAAAATATTTTGGAATAACTTCCAAGAAAAGGGCTATGAATTTTTATTTTAAAAAATTCACCAAATCTTGAAAAACACCATCACCCACTCTCATACAATAAACTGGAAAATTGCAAACTTGAATTAACGGATTCAATGTGTAAATATAGCAATTTTCAAGAGCTTCAAACTGAAGTTAAAGTCGTCTAAAAATGGAAGACTAAAATAAAATAATAAATAAAACACTGAAATGATCATTAATAGAAGATTCTACAAAGCTGGCTAAAAATAACAAAAGATACTAAAATATTAAAAGAATCTAAAATATTCTAATAGGTGTGAAACTATTGTCCATTCCTTTTGGTGTTTGTTGATTGCAAACAACAATGTAAGGATAGTCTGCACCTCATTGCAAGCACTTCACTTCAATTACTTGATGTTCGTTGATTTGCATTATTTATGGTTTTGATGAGCACAAGTGGTTTGAAAATCATACTTAAACCTTTAGAAGATTGCACCCTCCTATGCGTAGTTAACTTGGCGAAACAAGGACTGGTTTGGTCTCACCACAACATTAACATTGTCTTGCATTAGTAGAGTTATAAGTAGAAGTAGGTTAGGTTTCTAAAACCTCATCTCTTTGCACTTTATTTCAAGTAATTGTTAGGATTAGTTTGAAGAGCTCAATTGCTATACTATTCACATTCAAGAAGTTGATAGATCCTCCACAAAGAGCTAACGTAAGTCCCTAAGTAATTACCAAACAGATCCTCCACAAAGAGCTAACATAAGTCCTTCAGTAATTACCAGTGAATCACATCACAAAACTGAGTTTGGAGTCACCTCTATGATCTTTTTTGCAATCTTTCCCATACATGATGTCTTTGTTCAAGAAAGGGTTTGATATTTGGTGTTTCAGCTTGGAATACTAAGTGTTTCATCCTGCATGTTGAAGTCGTCAAGAAACACACATCAACAGATCCCTTAGAAGGGTTGAAAAAAAAGAATAAGAACATATGGCATACTTGGTGTCACTCCCATAAAGGGAATAGAAGAATCTATTGTAGGCTTGGTAGATTCTATGCCAACAAAGATTTATTCAGCTTTGGCCAAATTGATGATGGCTCCAAGGTTCAAGTAGTTTCATCCACCCTTTCTGATCATCATCCCATTAATGTCAAAATCGTGATGTCTAATGAGATCCTCCCCAAATACAAAAAGAAGACAAGTTCATACTAAAGACTTTCTTACTCAAATATGATAACTATGTTGATGCCAATTTTACCCTTGGGGGTATCAACATCTGGTATCTTAAGGGTAAGTCGGTCATTAAGATCTAGGAAACCAACATTAACAGCTGGAAAGTTATTTTCCAAACTATGGGAAACAAGAAGTCAGTGGAAAATAGAAAGTCTAAATCTACCTCACATGAACAACTTTTGACATTGGTCCCTATTCTCCACACTGATCCAAAGAACATGGAAGTTAACAACAATTTAATCCTTGTCAAGAACTCACTTAGGAGGCTTCAAGCTACAAAAGCACAAGGATTGAGGGTTAGGGATAAATTAAACGGGCTAAGTTATGGATAAAAAGGATCAAAATTATTCTTTAAATTCATTAAAGAAAGAAGGTTTAGATAGAATGTGGGAAATATCTGGTCTGACGAAAAAATTATTAGTGACCCAAAAGAAATTGAAGATCAATACTTCAAATTCTATAGAGACCTCTTTGCCTAAAGTGGAGAAAACCAACCCAACGCTACAGCTAGAGAAATATGCAAGAATGTCATCCCAAAAGTGATAACAAGGGAAGATGTCATATGTTTAGACAAAGAAATTACTAGGACTACCAAGTTGCTATACAACTGTAAATCTCTCGAGGTTGATGGCCAGCCAGTTGATTTTTATAATATAAAAATTGAATGGATTAGTGATAACCTACTTTAGGTGTATAGAGAGGCCATAGATGGAGGCTCCTAAGGCAATAACATTAACAAAGGTATTATAAAACTATTTACAAGATCCTGGCTAAGATCATGGAGCAAAGATAGGTTGGCATACTACCTACCTTTATGAGCACAACTCAAACTAGTTTTATCAAAGGTAGATACATATTAGAGAACCTCCTAACTTGTTCGGAGGTTATGGAATGGACAAGGTCAGGATGTGGCAAACCGCCTTGATTTTGAGAGAGCATATGATAGGGTGGAATGGTACTTTCTTTAGATTAATCTTAGACGCATTGGGTTTCCTTGAGATATTTTGGAATATCTATTCTAATCAAGTTTTTGTGGGGCCGCGTCTATTTTGATAATAGCAGCATTTATTTTCCCTAAGAGATAATGGTGCTATGATCAAAATAGGCTTTTGCATCCTCTAAAATCATTCTTGAGAGATTCATAGCACTATATTGGCAATGTGATGACACAAAAAAGCGATGACTATGACATCTTAAAGACCATCCCATTGGTTGGATAACTGGAGGCGGTCAGCAACAGTAGTTTGCTTGACAGGACTCTCGGCAGGGTTTTCGAGGCCCTATCCATTGTAAGGATTTCACTTTCCCTCATTTTGTGTTCATTCTTTCCTTCTTCCACATAGGTTCTTTATGTGGTTTGATGTGTCGTGCCTGTCAGTAACTTGTAACCCTAGCCATGGCATTATTTCTCTCTGTCCATTTGGTCTAACTCCCACATACCTTGTATGGATGTTAATCCTTCAATTATTGAGGGGAAAAGCCCGTAGCAAGATGAAAGTTCTAAAAAGCCTAATGAAGGCCAGCTGAACAAGAAATTTAAAGAAGCCCTGCAATCCGAGGAAGAAGTTCTAGATGAGGTATGCTTTGAGGTGGGAGTAGGAAGAAACCGTCCAGAGGCTGTAAGAGGTCAAAGAAGAGGAAACCTCAACACCCAAATAAAGGGAGGTAAGAATTCTCTACTTCCTAGGGCTTTAAAAATCAACCCTAATGTGGAAATGGTGGCTACGAGTAAAAAAGAAGAGTGCAGGCTTAAGAATTAGCCATTTTTTCCACTTGTTTAGATGTAAATACATTGCCAGCCAGAAATTTTTTGATAACTAGCTTATTTTAGTATGGGGCAAAAACCTTGGTATTTATTTTTCATTCTGCAGAATGATACAAAAAGGGTGGTTATTTTTTTTTTTAAATCATAAAATGCATGAAAGGATTCTTGAAAGAAGTTTTGGAATGTGGACAAATCCTTATTCAAAGTCATTCCTTGGGCCACTAATGTCTCCTACGATGAAATCCTATTCTATTCAGCCCCAAGGTGGGTTATTGTCAATAATGTTTCAGCACAATACTAGAGATTTCTCCCCTAAATGCTCAATCCTATTGGTAAAACCCTAAAAGTGGAAGAAACCAAGGGCACTCTTCCCTACTTGAATGTTAGATTCCTAATCTCCTTCAATGAGGGGCTTCATATTCCAGATGCAATAGAGTTTCCATTCTGCAAATTGGCCTGCAGCATCTCAATCTTTTACAACATTAGAAGGTTTAACAGGGTCCTGGGAATCTATGATGGTAGATTTTCTCTAGAAATAGGTAGGCAGCACAAGCAAATGACTAATACTAGTAAACGCGAAACAATACAAAGGTATTCTAAGGCATAGGCAGATCTGAAAAATTGGGCAAATGCATAAAAACAATTTGCATTGATTTTATCAAGAGTGAACGAAATCTATGGCAAGAGTTACCAGACCAATGTGGGGCAAGCAGTACCAAAAGAAAACAAAAAATGAGGGATTACAAGAACAGGCGGAAACAAATAAGAACCCCAAATCAAATCTGAACACCACTATTTTTATAGTCCAACCTCAACACCACTATTGTGATCTTCTAAGCTATATGTGGAGGAGCTCATGGACATAAAAAGAGTTTGGAGACTCTAGAAACAAGGAATTGGGAAGAGGAGAACAAAGTGTATGAAGCCATAGAGTATACAAGCAAAATAGAAAGAGAAAACAAAACTTTTAAAGAGCAAATCTCGAACATGCAGATCAAAATGGAAATAGGACAGCAAGAACTTGATTTCATAAAACAGGAACTAGAACAATGGAGATTAACAGGGAGTAAAGGAAAGGAATTGGTGAAAGAAGAGGACACAACGCAACTGAAGGAAATTCAATCAGCCTTAGTTGATATGGAATCTAAAGAGTCTCAACTAAGGGAACAGATAGAAGTGGCCAAATCTTGGTCACAAGTTGTAAACGGTTCAGCAAACAAACAAAAGGGAAGCATTGAACAGCAAATCAAAATACAAATAAGGGAAGAATAGGACAAGCGTGGCAATATCATTATCAAAGGATTGACAGACTTCGGAGAAAAAGAGAGAACTGGCATTCTAGCAAGACTTTCTTAGAGATAACCTAGAGTAGACAGGTGGTATTCAACATGCAAATAGG
Source organism: Chamaecyparis obtusa (assembly GCA_027943335.1). NCBI lineage: Eukaryota > Viridiplantae > Streptophyta > Pinopsida > Cupressales > Cupressaceae > Chamaecyparis > Chamaecyparis obtusa. The sequence goes on along the minus strand of BSBK01010607.1, from coordinate 31,781 downwards.
ATAGGCAAGAGGATAGATGGAGGAAGAGATAGACATACAAGAGTTACCCAGAGAAACCTAGAGGATAAGAATATAATCCTTAGAAATAGAAGGCTACTCAGAGGTACACATTTCTACCTAGACGAAGATCTGACTTTTGCTCAACAAGAGAAACAAAGGAAAGAGTGAGAAAAAGCAACAATAGCATGACAGAAAGTGGGCATGGTTGAAGAATGGGAAAGCCCAAATTAGTGTGTGTTTCTTGAATAAGAAATAGGAAATAGGGGCCCCGTGGGATTACTTAAATGTAGTAAGTTGGAACTACATAGGTTATCCATGGAGAAGAGGTCCTAGGGTGGGGCCCATAGCAGAGGGGAAAGATATTATCATTCTTGTTGAAACACATGAGTATGATGGTTGCAAGGTCCCAGATTTTGAAAGTTACAAGAAATTTTCAGTGGAACAAAGGGAATGAAACAGGTAAACAACATGGTGGAGTCACAGGGCTTATAATGAGAAGTGGTATGGATTCGTAAAATTTGAAAAAGAAGACCCAAGTAAACAATATATATATATATATATATATATATATATATATATATATGGCTGTAGATAATAGAAAATGAGATAATTTTGAGGTTGGCTGCTTGCTACTTCGCTCCAAAAAACTCTAAGTTCTACAAGAAAAGGAATTTAAACAATGAAGACCCGTATGTTTTATTAAAAAAAATCACTTTATTCAGCACCTTAAGAGAAATAATATTAGTTGGGGACTTCAATGCAAGGACAGCCAACAATCAATCTTTACATCTAAGTAATGGTGAAAAAGGAGAAAATAATCCTTTATGGTTGGAAGAAGGCGGTGGTCAATCTTGGAAAAGAGCTTCACAAGATGATAATGGGGCTGTTTCACATTTTGGGGCAGAATTATTGGGGATGTGTAGTTTGTTTGGCATGGTTATTTGCAACAGCATGGGAGACTGCCCAACTTCAAGGGGTATCACTTGCAAAACCTATAATGTACAGAGTGTAGTGGATTATGTTATTTGCTCTCAAAATCTTACATCTAGCGTGATGGGGTTTGACAATGGAGAATGTCCTATAGAGATGAAATCAGATCACATGCCTCTCTTTATTATGTTGAACTTTGTTCCAAGTAGCTCACACAATAAACAAGACCTCCACATGCAAAAGAAAGTTGTTACCAAAGGCAAAATCCTCATAAATCAGGAAAACAGGGACATATTCAGCACTATTCTTAAACAACAATTTCATGAAATAAACAATATCTTGAGAGATGAAAGGGTCAATAAGGAGATTGGTCATGTTCATAGTAGTTTGTTGATTCCTATTATACACAAGGCATTAAGTGCATGTAAAAGATCTTGTTGTAGGAAGAGAGCTGCAAATAATTTTCTGGCAAATCTATAGTATGATGAAGAATGTAAGGCAGCCAAGAGATTTATAAAAAGGAAAGATTTGAGCAAAGAAAACAAGAAGTGTGAAAAATTGATTCAAGCAAAAAAAGAAGAGTATGTAAATGCAAAAAGGAGGGAGTCAATATCTCTTGGAAAACAAAATCCCAAAGACTTTTAGAAGGAACTACAATAGAGGAAAAAACAAACTAAGAACAATATAATAGATGTTTAATGGCTAGAATATGTAGAGTTACTATACAAGCAGACACACGAGAAGAACTATCCTCCCATAGTGAACACTTTGGTGGAACTCTTCACAATGGATGATATCAAACAAAGAATAAAGAAACTAGCAAGTGGTAAGGCTACTGACATTGATGGGATTCAAAATGAGTTTTTAAAGTAGAGAATTGAGTTCCTTACCCCTCACATAAAAGGAATCTTTAATAGGGTCATTCGGGATGGTTTCGCAGTGGATCGGACAACTAGTGTGGTCATTCCCCTCTTTAAGAGTGGGGACATCAATAACCCATCTAACTATCACACTATTATAGTCAACCCTCTTCTTGGCAAACTTTTTGGGAGCACGGTGGAATGCAGAATCAACAATTAGGTAGAAGGTAAAGAAGAAAGAGCAAAAGGGCAAGCTAGTTCTAGGCTAGACATTCTACCATTGATCATTGCATCACCCCTCAACATTTGATAGAGAAAATATGGTACAATCAGGAGGAAGAAGCATATTGTTGTTTTGTGGACTTTAAGAAAGCCTTTGACATGGTGCCTAAAGACAAGCTATAAAACAAAATAGAAGAATTAGGTATTCCTGATGTGTATAGAGTGGCAGTGCATAGGGTATATGAGAGAGTTGGAACCAAAATCAGAACTAGTGAAGGAATGTTTGAATGTTTTGGCAATGACATTGGCATTAAGCAGGGATGTCCTTTATCCTCCACTTTGTTTGGTTTATACATTCATAAATTAGAATGTAATGTCCCCTTCCTGAAATAGAGTTTAATAACCAATAATAATGGAAATTAAAACATAAAAATAAATAATAATAAATTATGGTAGAATTACAAGATAATTAAGCCTCTAAGAGACAAAATTGAAATAATAAATCTAAGGATTTGTTGTGAGGTTTTCACACCATCGCCCCATTGCAAATAAGGACCCTCTTTTTGCTTTAATGAGTTAGAATTTCATCTTAGTAAGTCAAGAAAGGTTGTGGGAGGTAACACTGCTGAAGGCATGTTGAATCCTGAAATTTGGGTAAATCTGAAAACTTTTTAAAACTCCCAAAATCTAGAATCTTTATTGTAACTCCTACGAAGTTGAAACTTATCTCAAACATCCTGACAGTATTTATATAAAATATAACTTAAAGTATAAGAAAGGAATGTTATATTTTGTATAAATCCTCTCACCCTTTGAGCTAAACAAAATGACTAAGTTTAGACAAGTTGCAAAGGAGGAAATTCCTCTGGGCATGACGGATTCCGCCTGCCCCAAATTCCTCTGGCACCCCAAAATTCCACCCCTTGCAAAAGCGAGTTCCAAGTCCAAATTGGCGAGAAAAAGTGAAAAGAAAATGCAAAAATGATGTATTTGAGGTGAAGTTGTCAAAGAGGAGATTCCTCTGTGCATGGTGGATTCTGCTTGCCCCAAAGGAATCCAAATTCCTCTGACATGCTTGATTTCTGCCCTCCTTTTATGGCTCAAAATCCTTTCCTCCTCAATTGCCCCTCAATCCCATAGTTTTGAGGTCCAAACATCAGTGGCAAGGTGAAAATCAGATTGAGGGTGAGTGAAGAAAAGCATAAAATCAGGCCTGATTTGAGTCCAAATTTGATTGCATTAAATGAAGAGGCTTATTTGCATTTGTAGAAATGAGATAACACTAAGTAAAAGGAAAAAGCCAAGAGTTTGGAGAGATTGTGAAGTGCAAAGGAGATGATTGAAAAGTCCAAGAGGAAATTTCTCAAGGCAGGGCGGAATCCGCATGCCCTTGAGGAATCCAAATTCCTCTCAACACCCCAATTTTTGCCTTGTCCTTAGAATGATAAAAACATAAAGGTAGCCTCCCAGCTTCATGAAATGATGAACAAGAAACTTGAAAATTGTAAGGAGATCAAAACATTGACGAGATCTTATGAGGAAGTTGTAAATTTGAAAAGTTTGAAGTGAAAGGATTCAAAATTCCTCTCCTTACCCCCATTTCTACCTTATGTGAAGCAAAATGAAACTCAATCAAATTCCTCAAATCTGCATTGCAAAGAGGAAACAATGAGTGGATGGAAGGTTTAGAAGGAGAAATTTGAAGTGGTGAGAGGAAACAAAGTGAAAGAGGAAGATTCCTCTAGGCATGGCGGAATCCATATTCCGCCAGTCTTAGAGGAATCCATATTCCTCTCCATGCCTGAAATTCCGCCCCCTACATGAAGTTGGGAAAATGCAAAGAAAAGCCCCTAAGCTTGAGCAAAACAAAATTTAATGGTAATCTGATTCTAGGAAGGAGATATTAAGGTCAATTGGACCGAGTTCAAGAAGGTGGAGATTGAATTGAAGTGAGGAATTCCAAATTCCTCTTGACCCCTTGAATTCCACCTTGTTTCCATGGCATGAAAACATGAATCAAGACTTCCAAGATTGGGTGATGATCAACAAAAATGAAAGATTAAAGGAATGGCCAAGCTAAATGAAAGGTATTGAGTTTGAGGAAAAATGAAGGAGAAGAGGAAAATTTCTCTTGGAATGGTGGATTCCGCCACTCCAAGAGGAATCCAAATTCCTCTCACACGTTCAAATTCCACACATAAGGAAGAGGCTCAATCAAAGACAAGAAGTGGCAATTTGAACAATAAATAAAAGATGAAACATCCATTTGATCCCTTCATCATGTTGGCCTTAAGGATGATATAATGATTAAATAAATGTTTTTATTGGCTTAAAAGAAGCCAAGTCGGCCTTCATAGGAGACACCTTTCCAAGTGCCTCATCACCTATATAAGGAGGGAGAAGTGAATTCATTTCAACATCACACAAAGACAAATTTATCTCTGCTCTAAAACGGCAATTTTCCTCTCTATTTAGCAGTGAATTTCCTTCCTAAGGCCACAATTACATTGAAGGGGGGACTGAAACATCTTATGAGAGCATAGATTTTACCATTGTGAGCCCTTTGGGTATTTCAAGAAGCAGCAATTTGAGTATTTTTAGGCGGTTTTCTCCAAAAATCAGAGATATAAGGGGATAAGAAAACAAAATCTGAGCAGAATATACAAGCATCAGGCCTAATCAAACTCAAAGCTTAGAGAAAATTTGCAAGAAGAGAGAACTTTGGTCTTGAACTAAGGAAAATCCATGATAAAATTGCACTTTGCCTCCTTGTCTTGATATAGAAGAAAAGGTTGATCCAAATGGAATCTCATGAAAATTTTAAGATTTCCTTCATGTTTTCTTATCAATTTTGTGAGCTTAATGAAATATTTCCTTTGTTTTGTGAGGTAAATTGTTCAAGGAGAAGCTAGGAGGGTAAGATGATGATGGCAAGTCAAGCTCAAAACTTCAAGCAAGAGGATGCTCGAGGACTTCAAATGGGAAGGAGGTTCAAAATTAAATCATCAAAGTGCAAATTCAAGGCAAGATCAAGATAAGATGGAGTTCAGGAAAGTAAAAAACAATAAGAAAGAAAAATCAAAGAAAATTTTCATCAACTTGAATTTCCTCTAGAAACCCAAGTTCATTTTGAAGAATCTAGCTACACGAAGGACTTCATCACTTCAAGAAGTTCAAGAGATTCAAGTTTACAAGTACAAGCAAGTTCAAATCATGGAAATGAAAATTTTCCAAGAACGAAGATGGAGAAAATTTTGAGAAGCAATTTGGAAATATGCCACCATAAGTGAAGGCTTGATAATGTTGAGTATCAAGAGATATTTTCTCTTCGCAAAAGAATTGATCAAGTCTACAAGATGAGGATGTTGAGGTGACGCCCACTTGTCTTCAACCAATCAGAAAATTCAAGTCACACTTGTTCAAACACATTTAATTATATTATGCCAAGTGTACAATTTTCTCATTGGCTCTCAAAAGCATTGTAATTTTCTTATTGGCCCGCAGAGTAGTGCCTTCATGTAATTGGTTGATAGTGTGGAAACCCTAATTAGGGTTTGTAGTGGGTTAATCCTGGCCCTTGATCTTGAATTGATCTTGGCCCTTCATTGTAATTGAACAACTATAAAAGGCCAAGGCCTTCTCATTTGTAACAGTTAGTCAGTTAGTGGTAGATGTAGACTAGGAGAGGAGACTTGATGAAATTGTTGACATAATGCTATCAAAGTAATTGATGATTCATTGTTGGTCTTCATAGTGGATTACTTAATGTTGCTTTGAAGTATTACATGGTTTATTCAATTCCTCACTTAGAATTAGATTTCATTTCATGTTAAGTAGAAGTAGAAATAGATGGATGGATGATATTGTTGAATGGTGATTAGAGGTGAAGCTAGTGTCCATACCTTATGGTACTTGATATCTGAGCCTAAATTGCAAGTGTTTAACTTCTATGGGAAATGTTCATTTAGATTGCACCTTCATAGGGTATTTGGATGAATATTGACAATATGTCATTCTTGCATCCTTAGAAGTTAGCACCCTCCTATTGCCTAGTTGACAGAACACAGCAAGGATTGGTTAGAGGCTAGCCCCATCATCAACATTATCTTACATTTTTAGAGTTAGATAGAATTTCTAAACCCTCTCTTTGCAGTTTATTTGGTTGGAAGTGATTGAAGAAGTTAAAGTCAAGTTGAGATCCATTGAATGAACAGCATAAGTCCCTTTGTGATAACCAGCATATCACATCATTAAAACTGAGTGAAGTCCACAATAAGAAGGAACCTTAAGGTTGTCTCATTTGATCACACAATCCGTATATATTGTTTAGCACATGAGCATCCTTATTCAAAAGAGAGTTGGAGATTTGGTGATTCATCCTGAGATACTAAGTATTTGATTATGTATGTTGTAGTGGAACAAAACTCACATCAAAAGGATCATCAGAGGAAAAGATAAAAAGAATCAGATTAATTATATATGACAATGGTAAGAGGAATAAGGGGATATATATTATGTCTGAGAAGAGAAATTATAAATATATTCAATACCTTTCAAGGAAGAATGGAAAAGGGAAACGGACTCATGGATTAAGGAATTATTGAATATATATTTGATATTGATCATATAGATTCAAAAAGCATGACTAAGAATTATTATGTGCAAAGGTGGTGAATCAAGGAGAAATACTGGGTACAAAATATTATATATGAATTCCATTTTGATTAAGAATCATTATATAGTTTAATATATACATACATATATATATATATATATATAATAAAATCAAAATTATACGTAAATAATCTTATATATATAAGTAATCAAATACCCACACACACACACACATGTGTGTGTGTGTGTGTATATTGCTGGCAAGCAATCAAGGAGAAATACTGGGTACAAAATATTATATATGAATTCCATTTTGATTAAGAATCATTATATAGTTTAATATATACATATATATCTTATATATATATAATAATAAAATCAAAATTATACGTAAATAATCTTATATATATAAAAGTAATCAAATACCCACATACATAAATATATGTGTGTGTGTGTGTATTATCAATCTGAGAATAATAGTGGAATTAGGTTGTATTTGTGATATATTATATATGTATACACTCTAATTAATAAGACAATTATATATACTCAGCCAATTCCTTAAACACTCACTAATATTGTTAAGGAGATAGATGGGCTTGTTAGGGATGGAGTAATACCACATTGCAAGAAACTTCCAAGATAGGGATAAGGACGTATATCACGAATCCATGAGGACGTAGCCCCAAAATAGGTAATGCATATATGTGCCACAACTCCCTTGAGGAAGCTTACTCGTAGGTGATTTCCAAATGCCCATGGACAAGAAATTCCCTATCTTTCTTAAGGATAGGTGAATGAGGAATTGGGGCTTGAGTATTTATTATGAATCAACAATTATTCCTCAATATAATTCAAATGCATAATGATGAATGTTAATCATTAGGAATTGGTATTCTCCTAATAGGGAACATTACAATTAGTCATTACTAAGTGCAGTTCCAAACCCTAATTGAGAATTATTGAGCAAAATAAGTATAGTCCTAGTTGGGGACATTACATAGAAACTTGGTTCGACAAAACAAATGGAGGAGTCCAACTGGCAAGATATGTGGTGAAGCTACTTTTATACGCCGACAATATTACCTTAATATCAAAAATAGCTCATGGATTAAGGGATCACTTAAGGGCCTTAGAACACTCTTGTCAGGAGGTAGGGATGCAGATGAGCATTACCAAAAAAAAAATCATAATTTTCTCTTTGAAGAGGAAAGAGAAATAAACTACCTTCCTTTTCGAAGGCAACCCATTGGAAATTGTGAAAGAATACAAATATCAAGGGATTGACTTCCATTATAAGCTCAGCTAGGAGACTTGTAGAGTGACAAGGATACAAGGGGGATGGAAAGCATCGTATCTACTCCAAAACAGGTGCAGAAATGTTGAACTTTGAGAATGGAAAACCAAAAAAACTCTTTTTTGGTTTGCTGGTCACACCGATTGTTCTTTATGGTTGCAAAGTTTGGGGAGGCAGCATGACAAAATGTGGATGGAGACAGTAAGTGAGAATTCAAAAGCACCTAATCACAAGCAGTCTCAAAGTCAAAACCCCAGTACCATATGAAATCCTATTAGCAGAAGCCGATACTTTTATGTTGGAGGTAGCAACGATAACCCAGTTAATAAGCTATTTAAAAGGTTGAAAACATGGATAACCAACAATGGCCCAAAATTGCAATGAGAGAGGGTCTTGACCGTAGGAAGAAAACTTGGATGAAACAAATCAAAAAGTGGTTGAGCATGCAGAACATCAAGTTACAAGAGTGTCCTAATACCAATGAGGAAATAAAAAAGTTTGTCATATAAAAGTCTCAGACTCCCATGTGGACTAATCACATTGGTTGAAAAAGGGCCCAATACATCAAACTATCAAAGAGTTTAAGCCAACTTAGGAACATGGAGAGAAAGCATATTTAAAGGCCATTATTTAAGGGAAAGCTAGGTTGTTAGTGGCACAATTGAGGACGGGTTCGCATCATCTCAAGTGTGAGACGAGTAGATAGAAAAGGCCCAAAGAGGTGTGGGAAGAGAGGACTTGCATGTTCTGCAAGATAGGTGCAACTGAGCCAAAATGGTACTTTCCCACTGAATGCGCAGCATATGAAGATATCCATGCTTAGTACGAAATCATCTTGAAGGTCGTCAACATGCACAATTTATTTGAGGATAAGATCAACCAAACTGCTAGTTTTATAGTCAAGATTCATAGCAAGAGATCAGACATGGAAAGGAATATGGAGATAGTTTAAGGCTATGAGCCCTTGATTCCTCAGACTGATCAGTCTCGTGGACATCATTAAAATCCTTCATTCATTCAATGAACATATATTCAATTCTGAGTTAGAAGCCCTTGGTGGCCTTAATTCTTGTTTCTTATGCAAATATGAGACACCACAAAAGGGACCACCCTAAAATCCCTCTCGATAGACAGAACAACAATGATTCCCACCCCAAGCCTCCTAACCATACTACCCATCCCAATAGGCCTCTAGAGGATGTCTCTCATTGGGGATCCCATTTAGAGAATTGTACAAGGGAGACAAATGATGTTAGCGTTAAGCCCCCTAGCCCTTTGAGGCCTAGTGGTCCTCCCACCCCATTGGAATCACCCTCAAAAGACCATTTGGAGGATTATGGGCAGAAGGATGATGGGATGGAAACCATGGCTATCCCTAATAGTGCAGACAAGGTGGTTGAACAAGCTATTAACAATAAAGAAGACGTTAAAATCTATGTTCCATGGTGTTTCAAGGACGGGGACGGCAGGGGATGCGTTTACGAGATGTTTCCTAAAGAGTCAAAAATAAGGGATGGCAGGGGACAGCAGTATACAAATTTTTAAAATATATATCTATATATACATATACATATATGTATGTATGTATGTATATGTGTGAATTTTTCAAAATATATTAAGATATTATAGATAGAGAGAGGGAAAGAGAGAGAGATATGTCAATAATAGATAGCAACAAGACAATATGAAAATAAATCACCAATTCACAAGTTACAACAGCAGTATAAAAACATAAGTGATAATAGTAGCAATATATAAGCATAACAATAGTCTCAAACATCAAAACCATGGTCTATCAATATAAATATCCAAATCAAAATGTCGCAAAAATGTATCTGGAAGTCGCAAACATCAAAATACAACATGCTACAGGCACAGCATATGAAACTAAACCTCATTCTAGCTATCAATATCCAAAGGCTTGGAATCATCAGTCACTATCTCCCTTTGGCAAAACTGGATCATCCAATGGTAGCTCGACCGGTCCTAGTTGCATCTCCTTCATTTGAATTGTATCGTCAGCGGACACAAACTTGAACCTTGTAGGCCCCCTACACTATTGCTTTGGCAAAAAGAATTTTAAAAAAAAGTGTTTTTTGGTTTTTTAATGCCAAAAATCATCCAAATGTGTAGGGGACACTTTTTTGTTTTGGAGATGGGTCGGGGACGTTTCAGGTGTACCCTAGGCTTTTCAGGTACGGCTAGCCACCCCAGATATCAAGGGACGTTTCCTGCAATTTTTTGAAATCAGGGATGGCTGGGGGACATCCCCTTTTTGTCCCACTGTCCCTGAAACATTTTGGAGATGGAAACGATTCCCCTGGGGCAGGAAACATGTCCCGTGTAACATAGGTTAAAATTAATTCTTTTAATCAAAACAAAAAAAAGGATAAGGTTAGAAAGAAGAACACTCAAGAAATTGTTCTTGAAAAACTCAGAGAGCTAAGCAGAGTCAGACAAAGAATAACTAACACTTCCCTAACTCTTGATGTAGTGGGAACATAGTAGATCCAAATGAGGTTGCATTAAATAATAATGATAACAAGCCAAGCAAAACTGAGACTATCAATTGCATTAACTTTGTAACTGATGATCACCTTGCTAAACAAATTGCTAGCATAAATGATGCTAATAAAAATCTTGGCCTGGTTGGTCAAGAAAATACACCATCTTTGGATTATTAATGAAGACTTAAATACAGATACTGGTCCCTTATCAGAACAGAACGACCCTACCTATCCCCTTGAAACTGGGGGTGGACTTACTGATAGTGATGATAATGGCAAAATGACAAGCATTGGCTGCACTAACACTCAGAGTCAATCTCTCAGTATAGATAAGGGAGGAGTGATTAAGAGAAATATATCAGGAGGAGGTAGGAAGAAGAGGAAAACTATGAGTAGGACAAACAGTGCAGTAAAGGATGGAAAGAAGGGCAAAGGGAATGAACTTCCCGTTTGTTTCAATAATTTGTGCAGGAGCAATAGGTCTAACTCTCCACCTAAAAACCACTCGTAATCAATTGTCAGTTGGAATATAAGAGGCCTTGAATCCCCTAATAGGGAATATGTCATTCAAGAGTTTTGCAATAAAAATAAAGATATGGACTTCCTACTTCGGGAAGTTAAAGCAATTGAATTCAACTTAATTAGTAATCTGAGATTTATATGGAGGGGATCTAAAGTCTGTCATACTGATCATGAAAAAGGTAAAGGTGGAATAGCAGTTTTAGTAAATGAACAGTGAAGTAAATTTATCTCTAATCATGGTTTCTCCCCTTGCAATAGATGCCTTTGGCTTGAAATAACTAAAGAGAATGAAACATTTGTAATCTGTGCAATTTATGCACCTAATGAACACCAAGAAAGGGCATCCTTGTGGCAATGGATGACCAAATCTCTCCCAAAGAGTCCATGGGTTCTAGGGGGTGATTTCAACATGGTAAAGTATAAAGAGGATAAGAAAGGAGGGAATCCTTGGGGTTGGAAAGGGAATGAGTTCTTTTTTTGGATAAGGATGAAAAAAATGCTTAAATTAATAAAACCTTTAGAAAGCATGAAAAATAATAACAAAGGGATCTGGTATACATGGTGCAACGACCAAGATACAGGTAGAAAAGTTTATTGCAAGTTGGATAGATTCTATGGACAAGGAGATAATATTTGTTTTGTTGTGAACAGTGATAATAATATTGTTAAAGTTGTCCCAAGTGCATTGTCATACCATCATCCTATCAAAACCACTATTACGATCAAGAAGAACAATCATGCTTCCATCAAACATTATGGAGGACTCTTTAAATTGAATACTAGCCTCCTTAAAAACCAGGACTATGTGGAAGGAATTGCAAACCTCAAAAGCATTACCAAAGCAGCCAATGGTAGAGGGGATAAAAGACAATACTGGAACTCTCTTGTTGACAACCTTCAAAGACTACTGAAGACTATAGGAAAAGGGGAAGCAATAGAGAAAAGGAAGAAAGAATGCATGCTTCAAAAGAAATTTATTGAAACCGAATCAAAACTCCAAAATAATCCTGATCACAGCTATCTTATTGAACTGATTAAAGATACTAAGCACAAAATTAGAAGATTTCAGACATTAGAGCACAAGGGGCCAAAATTAGGGAAAGGATTCAATGGACAAAGGAGGGGGGCAGAAACAGAAGAAAGGAGCTATAGGTACCACTCATGATAACAATATCTGGAACTATGAAAATTCAAAAGTTTATAATGTTTTCCCTGAAATTTTACCAAAACCTTTTCACTGCTGAAGATAAGGATTATAAGTGTCAACAAGCTTAGGAATTTTGTAAAAGAATTATCCCTTCAAAGATTACTAAAGATATGGCCAAGAAAGAGCTCGCTAAAGAGGAAATCAGGAAATCAATTGCCTCCTTTCCCTAGGGTAAGTCACCTGGGTCAGATGGGCTACCTGCAGAATTCTACAAAACTAATAAAGGGTGGGTTATGGATGATCTGATTGAATTATATAAAGAGGCTATCCACAAAGGTACTCTAGGAGAAAAGATCAATAGAAGCATTATTAAATGTTACATAAAAATAGAGATAACAGCCTAATTGAAAAATTGGAGACCTATAACATTAATAAATGTATCTTACAAAATCGTAGCTAAAGTACTTGCTAGGAGACACTAATATTCTGCCCCAAATTATCAATCTGACCCAAATAGGTTTTATTAAAAAAAGATATAACTTAGAGAACCTGGTAGCCGGTTGGGAAGGATTACACTGGGCTAAAAGAAGTGGACAGGATGCTGGTATTCTATTGCTAGATTTTGGAAAGGCATATGACCGAATTGAGAGGTCATCCATCATTCTTGTCATGAAGGCCTTGGGTTTTCAGAAACATATCACAACATGGTTCAAGTCTTGTTCAAAGATGCCAATGCTCAGTTGGACATTAATGGGAAACTCACTGAACCTTTCTCTTTAGGCAGATCAATAAGACAAGACTGTCCACTAGCCCCAACACTAATTGTGATTGCCTCTGAAGGGTTATATTATATTCTTAGAACTGAAAGGCTAATTCCTAAGTTGGATGAAATTATCTTACCTAATGATGCCCCCTTGATTAATATTCAATTTGCAGATGACACGGCCCTTTTCCCAATAAAGAAAGAACCAAATGTCAACAATCGGTCAGCAGACTTGAGCTGTTTTGTAATGCCTCTACTTCCAAGGTGTCTCAGACTAAATCTATCCTCCTCAGTTGTAATGACAAACCTCTGTACTGAATTAGTAACTATGGGTGGCAATGGGGTGGTCCTAATATGATTGTAAGGTATCTTGGGATACCATTCTCGGTCTCCCCATCTCTTCCTAAATGTGGGACTGAATGTTCTCAAAAATTGATAGGAAACTTACTAGTTGAAACTATTACGGTAATAGATAGTTTCTAATTTTATCTCTCTCTTTCATCTATTTCTAATGGTCACTCTTTTTGTAATGTTTCCATAAACTCCTTCTATTCGTTATGAAAACTTTTTCTTTCACTCTACAAGAATGTTTCTATTTCCCCTCTCGTGTTCACCATAGAAACATTCTCTTGTATCTTGTATATATAGATCATTCATGATCATAGTTTAATAACACATTCATTTTTTTACCACAATATGGTATCAGAGCAAATTCCTGGCCTCTTCAAAAAAATTTAATTTCTTTTTGAAATTATTAGTTCAAGATTTTTGAAGCTTTTTTGCCCCGAGTGTGTCTTCAAAATTTGCATTTTTTTCCCTCACCCACCCATCTAGGGTTTCTACATTTTCAACTAGGATTTTGACCCTTCAGTTCAAGTCGGAATTTTTTTTTGATTGCAAATTCCTTTTGGGTTTTTCAAGAGCTCAACTAGGTTGTGATCCGTTTTTCTAGGTGCCTCGATTTTCGTGCTTCAATTTTTGAGCCAGTGGATCCAAAATCTACCAGCATATTCCTAGTGGGTTTTTGTAGATCTCAACTAGGTCAGTCTCACTTTTTTCTGGGTGCATCATTTTTCATGCCTCAATTTTTGAGCCAACGAATTCAGAATCTGACAGCAAATTCTATCTAGGTTTTTTGAGTTCTTCACTCGGTGTCTCTTCAAATTTTTTGGGTCTTCCATTAATCTACCTTGAAGTTCGTGCCCTTTTCTGATTTTTCACATTTTTTCTTTGAAAAACGTGCTATGTCATCTCTCACCAGTCTTCTGCTGGAAGGCAATCATCGTTTCAACGGAAAGAACTACAACACCTGGAAGCAGTGCATGTTGACAATTTTCAAGTACCGTCACCTTGAGGCGCTTGTTCAGGGTACCAAGACTTGTCCAACCACAGCCGATGCGACTCAAGACAAGTTTGATGAATGTAATCGTGAAGCAGTTATGCTCATTAAGCTTTCGGTTACTAATGATCAGCTGCCTCAATTCCCGTCTGGCAAGACAACTGCAGAGATCTGGACAATATTGAAGGATCTCCATGAGACATCAGATAAAAGCAGAGCCTTCTTTCCGAAGAATCAGCTATTCTCCATTATTATGGATGAGAATATGTCCTTACAAGAACATCTTCTGAAGATTAAGGACGTCAAGGATCAGCTTGAGGCCATTGATCTTACAACGGAGGAAGAGGACATGGTGGTCATTACTCTAAAAAGCCTACCACCATCCTATGAGCACTTTATTGAGACGCTCAACATTACTGCAACTAATGTTGACCTGAAGTTCTCAGATCTATGCACCAAACTTCTGTAGCAGGATCGTTGGAAGCAACAGTTTGGTAGCAGTGCTCCTTCGTCCTCCTCTAAACAAGCGTTTTCAACCCAATCCTTTCACAAGGACAAAGGCCCATCTCATTCATCAGCTCCGTCTCAGGATAGCTCCAAGAAGAAGAACATTCGATGCAACTACTGCCACAAATTTGGGCATATGCTTCGAGACTATAGGGCTCACATTGCTTCTGATCAGCGGAAGCAGGGTGGAACCCAGTCACAGGCCAACGGTGCAGAACATGCAGACCTCTTTGATCAACCCGAGGCTGCGTTTTACGCTTTCTGAGGACATGCAAATTTCTGTTTTTTTTAAGATAGATTGACCATTAAGGGAGGGTATTACGATAATAGATAGTTTCTAATTTTATCTCTCTTTCGTCTATTTCTAATGGTCACTCTTTTTGTAATGTTTCCATTAACTCCTATTCGTTATGGAAACTTTTTCTTTCACTCTAGAAGAATGTTTCTATTTCCTCTCTCCTGTTCGTTATAGAAACATTCTCTTGTATCTTGTATATATAGATCATTCGTGATCATAGTTTAATAACACATTCATTATTTTACCACAATAGGAATAGAGACTTTTTGTCCTTGACAGGGAGATTGCAAGTGTGTCAAAAAATTATATCCTCATACACCAATTACTATGCTTCAACTTGGTCTTTTGCTGGATACCAAATTAATAAGGTCCACAAAATAATAAGACAGTCTTTTGATGGAAGGGGATGTCACAAAACGCATGTTGTTTGTTGGGATTGGTGTTGTATTTATAACATGTGAGGTGGTCTGGATCTTAAAGACCTCAGGAAGCAAGGTATTGCATTAGCTGTGAAGTGGATTGTTAAGCTCTTAAAGGAGATGAGCCATGGAAGCTTTTAATAAGACAAAACATTCATATGCCTCTGTTAGAGGTGCTAAGAAGTGGAAAAGAACGCACAGTCATGATATTCTATTTGGCAAATTTAATGCAAGCCCCTTAGGATCTAATGTACTCCGTAGTATATGGTGAGCTTGGGAGATGTGTAAAAATTCTCTCCATAATGTTGAGTCGATTAATTTATCCAAAGGAGAAATGGGAGGATATAGGTCCATTTGGTGGACTGTTGAACATAATGGCAAGTCTTTAGCCTTGTTGCAAGGCTGCTCCACTAGAAAATGGAATGACAATGGCATCTCTTCTTTAGAAAATCTCTGCTTTGGGCATCATATTATGACCATGGAGCAGCTGAAACATAAATTTCATTTGTCTGATAATAATAAAAGGACATTCTCCGTTTTGAGTATGACTATTTCTTGTTTGAAAAAGCCAATAAGAATCGATGAGGCCACTTTTTTATCCAATATCAGATGGGCTGATGGCACCCTTCTTTTCAACATCAAGGCTAAGATCCTTTATCAATTCCTTACTTATTCCGACAGCATACTGAACCATGTTAAAAAGAAGAGGGAACTTGACCTTTTTGAGTCTCTTTGGAAGAAATCCCTGCGGCAGTGTTGGTCTAACAAGCTAGTACCTAAGCTCAATTGTTTTAGATGGCAGTAACTCCTCCAGTAGCTGGTCATTACCACAGCTGCCCAATGTCTGTTCTGACCTCTGTGGTCAATTGGAATCCTGTTATCATATATTTTTTCAATGTCACTATGCCATTTGTATTTGGTGTCTTTTCATGGGTAATATAAAAGATTGGGTCAGTTATGAAAATAATTTTTACTTTCAGTTTTTTTTAAGGAATAAATAAAAATCAGAATCTTGTTTGGCTTTTGCTGTCTACTAATATACTTTAATTCTTGTGGAAGAAAAGAAATGAACATGTTTATTAGGGAAAGTTGAGAATCCTTACTAAGTCTACATGTAGACTCCCTATTTTGTTGATCATTGAACAAGTGACATTTACCTTGAAGCTTTCTACAAACAGATTCATGAAAGTAAGCGAGGAAGGTGCTACCATTTACAGAGACGACATAAAGGGTGTGGACTTCTGGCCACAAGATCTCAGGAATGTTGACCCAAAATTCTATGAAGAATATATGGACTTCTAGAATGCATATTGCAAAGAGCATGAGTACCAATTGAAGAGAGATGCTGCTGTATGAGATCTTGAATGGACCCAACAGAACTTTGAGAACTCAAGTTGGGAGAGGATCTCTCCTCCACTTGGGGCATTTGACTGTTGGCATATTTAAGTTGTCATTGGATAAGTTTAAGGCAAACATCAATCCCCCCGGTAAACCGGTAGACTATTCATATTCCTTAATAGGCACCGGTAGACCTAACAGAGTATATGTACCAGTAGACCAAACAAAGTGTCTATAGCCGGTCTTATAAAACATACAGGGGATGTATGAACAATCGGGTACAAGATCTATACCGGTCGACTGCATGATAATCTGCACCGGATTATGCAGTTTCAGTTAAAACCGGATTATACGGAGCGTTCACAGTTAGAACTAGAGTTAGCTTTTTAATAAGAGTTAGTTTTATTTCTACGCGGATGTTTCAAGGTAAACTCAAGATCATTTCGCAAAACTTTTTGCTGCATGATTTATGGGTGAGTTTACAACTTGGCGGTACTATGAGTTGAGCTTTTATTAAGATTAATTTCTTATAAATACAAGTCATAGGACACAAAAGAAGTGTTGTTGAATATTGAGAGCAGGAGAGAGATATCTTCTAAGAGAAGCTACGGTCACAAGAGGTGAAAGGCAGAGAGGTTCAAAAGCCAAGCAGAGCGGAAAAATTAACAGGTATGATCTAATCAGACAGAAAGTGTCAATTCAAATCATTGTTTTTACATTGTTAAAGCATATTCAAATCCCTCTATCAGGGTGAACCCTAATAGGTTCATTGTATAAATCTCTTAACCGGGCAGCATCTTAATTGGTGTTGAAAGTCCTTTTGTAAGGCAACTCCTAATAGAGTCAAGATCTTAACAGGTCTTCTATCAAATCCCTTTACCGGATAGCACTCTTACAAGTGTTTTGTAAGCTCTTCACAGGGCACCTTTATTACTGCAATAGTAAAGTTGTGGGTTCTATCCCACCATGGTTTTCTCCTTCTAACCGAAGGTTTCCACGTATACATGTTGTGTTGACCTGTGTATTTCTATTTCTGTTTGTGAGTGATTGATTATGTTCTGTTAAATTCTGAAAGAATATATATATATGGTTTAATTGGAATAGAAATTGTGTTTACTGATTCACCCCCCCCCTCTTAGTAACCGGTTAGGAATAACATTGACTCCTTCCAGCTCACTATAACCAAACTGAAAGAGGATGAAGGAAAAGGCAAAGAGAAAGTGACAGAAGAGGATGAACAAGCTTAGGACGCAAAGAAGGATAATTCTGATGATAAATAAGAATCTATATTAGATGTCTTTTTGATTCTGCGTACTAAAACTATAAGCTGTTATATCAAATCTGTTACTGTTTAGTTTATCATATGATGTTATTTAATATTGTTTTGAGACTTTAGACAGCCTGGTTGGTGCTGTTTTTATGTGACCAACTTGGTCACACTATTGTAACCAGACTGCAGTTTGCTATTATTTGTCCTCAATCATCAATATTAAAAAAAAAATCATTCTTGTGCATTGCAAACATTATTTAAGTTTATTTTGTGTATTTCTATCATTTTTTAATTTTCCAAGTTCATAGCCCAAGGCAAAATTGTGGGCTTCTAAGTTCTTGACTAGTCCAAGTTACTGAACTACACACACAACAACCTTAATAAAACTTTTCCTCATTCCATATCAAAATGTACATGTAATTATAGTGATAAAATTATTTTCTTAGCTTGTGGATTAAGAAACCATTAGTTCAAGCTTCTCAGCATTGCATATCAATATGTGCATGCATTTATAATATATATTGATAAAATAAATTTTGTAACTTGTGAACTGGGAGACCAATATGTTTCTATTGCTGGAAGTTGCATCAATGCATATAGACATAATTAGAGTGTAACACTCACACATAAGAATTCTGTAACATATGTTGATTCAACCATTGTGGTCCAATGTGAGACTTAATCAAGCCATTTTAACTACCTATTTCTATCTCTCCAAATGTCATGTATGAGGCCACTACTGGATGGACTTGACTCTATACAAAACAAACAAAGAAAAGGTGCAGACCACAACAGAACTTAGTTAAAAACAGATAATCTCCCAATAAAAAACTTTAATGTATAGGGGATGAATTAAAACAGGACGAGAATGAAACTAAGGATCCTTCCAACTTCTAACATGAGCAGGCAAAAGTTATTGATTTCCCAAAAAAGAAAGACAAGATTTGAGAGACTGTAATTCAACATTACAAGATTCTTCAATAAACATTAACAAATCAATAACACTGGACGACTCTACAGCTCTGTGTGTTTCTCTCTCGGAAGAATTTGTGCATTTAAAAATTAAGAACCCTAAATCAAATAAGCTAGCTTAATACTTGCAAATATCTTAATGTTATGAAAGTAAAATGCATGTGTCTGTCATTCTGATCATTGGCCATATCATTTTTAAAGGACTTTCAACCAGCTCTTAAATTGAAATGCTGTATCATTCCTTGCACCATGGCATTCCATCAACAGAATATTAAATCAGTTCTAAAATAGAAATGCAAATGTATGCCAAAGGCTAAAAATCTCAAAACCTTGAGAAACATCAATAATTAGAGCAACATAATCAAATATTTGAGAGATGAGGGGACAAAATACAACTAGCAACGTGGACCAAAAAACAGAACAAAATGAGAGGGATTTCATTAGTACATAAGCCACTTACCATTATAAACTCTACGAACGCTATACGAGTGGAATGATGATAATCTCCTAGTAGTCTCAAACGAGAAACCTGAATATATATTGATGAAATATTTCAATCCACTAGCTGTACATCTACGAACTCCAGAAATAAGCACAAGAAGGGATGCATGAATTAAGCAGAGAGAAGTTGCACCCACCTCACCACAAAGTGATTCAAAGAAAAGTTTCACGTCTGCTTGAGAAACCTACAAACATATTGACCAAGGAACACAATAACGATTCTAATTCCCACTGTAGATCATTAAATATGCAAGCTCAACATACTTCAACCTATACAGGAATTTAATACATATATTTCAACTACAAAAGCTATGCAATTGCAGACCAAGCTGTAATAAACATAAGAGATTTGTATTTCACCTTCTTATCAATGTTTGTACAATAGATTGTTCGTGCACACATCTCCCGCTCATCTTCTGACTGAATCATGATTGTGAAAACGATTAGAGCCTTCTACTACAGAGCAAATAATAGTCCCAGAACGACTGCTACAATTGAAATAATAGCATTTTTATGCAATTTATTAATCTTACTTCTGAGGGCAATGCTAGGACAGTGAAACACAATCTGTAAATGAGTAAGATCAGACTCACCCTGGGAAGAAATGTTGGGTTTACTGGGGCAATTGCAGTTTTAGATGGTAGGACCCTGACGGGGTAATATCCCAGCATGGTCCCAGCAAGACTCAAAGCTGCTTTTGCATCCTCTACAGATTAAAAATCATGTGGAAAACTCTCTTTCAATTTACAATTAAACAAGAGAGGCCCTGCTGATCCAATTTATCATTCAAGTCTCAAATAAAGACTTACCCTCACAAGTGAATTCTACAAAAGCAAAACGGAGAACTGAATTCGGATCGCCACACACACGGCAATCAACAACCTTTGACCAAAACAGGTTCCAGCCTTAGGAATGCTCATTGATTGCAATGTTTTATGAAGATTGCGACACAAGGGCAAATAATGAATGAGAAATGAAGCATGAAAAGTCACCTGCCCACAATTGATAAACAAAGCTGCCAGTTGCTCTTCAGTCACCTGAATCATATGGAGAAAAGCAACCAGAGATTGTTAAGATTTTTGCTGCTACCTCCATGCTCAAATGTCACAGGTTTCATGTCATAAGATCTTTTCAAAAGGAGTGGTAAATTTTTAAGGAATTTCCAAAAAAAAAAAACTGGAGTTATCTGTCAAATATTCATTTTCAAAATATTTTAAAATTTATAATCATACAAAACAATGTTTTTAGTGGGCTGGAGACAAAAATAAGAATACCAAAACTATGCCTTTTCTGGAACACAAAGTGTGTTCATGTTAGAGTTCCATTTACCAAGTTGATTGCATTCATATATAATCATTTACACCTATCTTGCCTTGTTACAATTTTCAACTATGAGGCACCTCTTGAAGCACTTTTACTTATAGGCTGCCAACCTGATTTAAGTGATTTCCTTTATAGCTGAGGAAGACAAAGAAAGCTCTATCTCTTATTTCAGCAAGAAGAAAAGCAAATTTTATATAGATCACCTAAAATTTAAACCATAGCAGCCATGTCTATAACAATACGAATCATGAGAGGTCCAAAACACAATTGTAAAACACCTTCAGCCAAAAGCATTCGGAGTGAAAAAAATAGACCAAATGACAGTTCAAAAAATTCAAGCAAACATCCCAAAGCATCTCTGTAGCCTATAAAACTTCGATAATTCCATTATTATTCGACAGGAATCATGATTTAGGACAATAAGCACAGAAAATATAAGTCGTCTCAGGTTAGAGAGGGCCAGTAAATGTTTTATATGCACAGCTAAAAGAAATGATAAAACGCACTGGTTTTTTTAATTTGGCATTTTTTTGGCTTCCATGGCCATAGCTTTCATAAATGGGGTAGTAGAAAAGTTTCTAAGCTCTACTTTTACCCTTATTTTGGACCGACTTAAGTAGGGAAAACAAGGGAGGACACCAAATATTCCATGTATCAATTGTACTCGTTTAAATGCAATTTATTATATACTCCCAGGGAAAAAAAGAAGCGCCCAAATTTGTAATCCCTCCTGGCTGATGCAACATATTCTTCCCTTCATGGATATAAATGTAGAGTATGTTGAATTTCTAGAGTACAACTGAAAAGAATATGCTTCAGAGCAACTTGTGCACGCGGGCCATATAAATAATTGCACCGAACAAAGAAGTCAGAATTTTATTACCGGGAGGGTTCTCCAGATGTTTAAGTTTGTCATATGGATATGAAAACATTCAGAATATGTTACATTACAGGCGTATTGTTCTAAAGGTTTAGCTGGATTTGTGAAGTTTCGATAACTCTACAGCTTGACCATGAGGAAAAACCCCAGGTGTACAAAATTTGAACAATATTTAGACAAAGAATGAAAAGAAACCCCCTCGTGTGCTCGTGCAAGCTAGCCTCATACGTTAAATTGGCAAAAAAACACAACCTTTTACCCATGTAAGCGAAAGTCACAGACTAACAGAATTAATAAGAAAATAATCAATTCCCCTGTACTGACCATTAATAAAAACATCTGCACACTTACCTGTTGGTCAATGTCTGAGACATATACTGTTCTTCTAATGCTGTCTTCTCTCTGAGCTATGCTTGTTCTGCTGTTCATTCTGTTTTTCCCATTATAATTATTTTTTCTCTGACGCACAATCAGATGCAAAGCCGTCAAATAAAAAGCCTAATTTGTAGATCATCTCCAATCTTTGCGACGGTCTTATTTAATAAGCTATGTTCTAAAGTATTATGGAGTGTGAAAAATTAAAATCTAGAGTAAACCGAAACTTGAACAGAGAAGCGGAATGTCTTTTCCATGCCCTACCCTTCTTGTGATATTATTATTGATGATAAAGGCGCTGGTTGCGCCGTTGATGAAGTTAGTGTTAATATTGTCATACATAAGAGCATTGGCAACAGAAAAGGCAGAAGCATGGCTGACAAGCGAAGGCGGAACGAACTCCTTGGCCATAGGATTCAGCTTCGAGAGCAGATCCTCCAAGTCCGTCAAATCACGATGGAAATCCTGCGAACGAGCCTCCATGTTCTCCCTTCCATTCTCATGCACACCGCCACTGCTCAAGCGCTGCTGCACCGAAGGAGAAGAAGAAGAAGGTGATGAAATTTGCACAATATGCCCCCCCTGCACAGCCTCGTTATGATTCTGCATCCCTAAAACATGCGCATTATGTTGAATACGAGCATTTCCCTCGGTGCTCTGCTGATTTTGAAGAACATTTCGCTGAATCTGCGAATTATGATCAAAGCTCAGCTGGTTCTGCTGCAACTCCTCAACGTGCAGGTTCTGCAGCGCATTTTGTTGATTCCGCAGCAAATGTTTCTCATCCCGCCCCATACTGACCCGATTCTGCAAAGGAACCTGCTGGTTGTACTGAATACTCTGCTGCAATTGCTTAACTTGCTCACTAAAGCGGCCATTCAACTGCAAAACCTGCACATTGTCGTCCATCTCAAGTCCAAAACTTCGACTTGCCGAGGCTACATTTACTCCTCTTTCAACAGCAGCTTCGTTTGCCATGATCACAACAGTCAAAAAATAAAATTTAAAACCCTACTCTTTCATTAAATTTCAAGCCGTAGAAAAAAAACCAGGTCAAAGAAGCATCGCCAGCAAGTCCAAGCAGATTCATCTATACTCCATTTGCAGCAGATTGTACCAAATTGAGACACACATGACTGCTCCGCGACAATCAAAATTCCATATTTAATTGATTCTTCTCTTCTCTACCTAATCTCCTTGGCCACTGCTTCTTCTTCCTCCTCTGCCTTCCTCTCAGGGTAGGACTAGACTAGACTACAGCATCATACCATTCCCATGATGCACATGAGCGTGCCCATGATGGCCATGGCCATAAGCGATCAATTTGTATACGTGGAAGCTGAGAAATGATCTAGGCGCGTACGATGATGCAGAACTGGTGCAGCAAAAGACGTGTGTCATGCTGCCCGCTAGCATGGCTACCATGTCAAATTATTTCTGATTTTTTAAACGGAGTAAGTTAACAACCTGCATCTTTTATTTTTTATGATTTTTTCTGTAAATGTTTTAGTTTCTGCGTTTGACACACCATATAATATGGTATATTGGGAATTAAGAGACAGGCCTCGACAGCGGCTTGACCAACAACACCTATCTAAGCCATATTTATTGTCCAATGAGGGACCTACACGTGCATTCCTTTTTATGCGGCAACAAGATTCGGTTGGAGGGTAGAAAGTAGATATTACCTAGCGGTTTTTAGCTGGTTTACCGCTTTATTTTGCCCTCTGGTAGGAATTGGACTCTACCTAATAACAACATTTCCCTAGCAAAAAGGGAGGACGAAGAAAAGATACTATGGGGGAAATAAAGTGCCTTTTATTCTGATTTAACTTTCATTAATGATATCAAATAAAATAATAATAAAGTTGAAAAAGTGTATTTTTTTTAAATGTGCTATAAGAATAAGGGGAGCCTCTAGTATAATTTGAGGTGACCAATGGGGGCTTTTGAGACTTATGTTGTATCCAAAATCCTTAACTCTTTGGGACTTTTTTGTTTATTTATTTTAATAATAATATTTCAAAAGTAATTGTTAATATATAAGTAGTATGTTTCTATATAAAAGGTTGATATGAGGATATCTCAATAGTAATTGTTAATATATAAGTGATATGTTTCTATATAAAAGTTGATAAATTCTTTTCACACATTCTAAATGTTTAGATCTATATGTATTTATCTTTGTATTATGCAAAGGTTAAATTTTGCAATTTAGTGATGATTAAAACCATTAGTCTTGTTTGTCTTTTTTTATGGAGTTAACTTCCTCTTTTGCATAGTTTTGTGTTCCTGATTTGTTTGCACCTCAAACACTTTTGTTCTACCTATATTGACAAAATCACCAGTTCTAACTAAGTAAAGACATTAAATTTTCACTATCCATGATAATAGGCACAAGTAATTTCTACATTAGATCCTCTAGCTCACTACTATCTTGATGATGGATTAGGCAGTGTGGCCTAAAACATTGATACTAAATAAATCTTACATAGTTGAAACCAGAAACAAATCATGTCTGAATTGCTAGTGATTGCTAAACCACCATAATGATTTGTGTAGTCGTCATAACTTAACAATATGGTGAATTTGTAACCATCATAGTAGTCACAATCATGTCTATGTTGTAACCAATAGTTTCACCCTAACTACATAGAAGCATAAGTTTTGAGTATTTCAAGCTCTTGTCTCTTTCTTTTATGATTTCATTGGGTTTCCCCTTGTCCCAACATGTCTAAAAATGTCCTCTATTATGTTAAAAATGTGTCAAAGACTTTTTGGAGACACTCATTTTGTAACCATATTTAGAATAAAGCATTGTATATGCCACATATCCTTCATGTAACCAAGAGATTGTATGCTTCTTTACAACCGCAATCAGTTAGCATCTCATTCATCATTGTTTTGACTCATTTGTTTAATCAATTATACTCTATTTCTAGCTCATTGATTTGCATCTTATGTTGTATTAACATTTGTGTTTCTACTTATTTCTTCACTTGATTATTGTCTTTTGACTTCTCCATTGTATCTTTGAGTAGTTTTTCATATCTAAGATGTCATGTCATTTGTAATTGTAAAAAGGGATGGAATAATTCAAATGGTAATATTTTTGGTTTCATTTTTGTTTTGCTTCATCAACTTGCTCTTGGCACCTCAAGTCAAAGATAAAGATTTAGTTAGCTTTGATTAGTTTAAATTTAAATTTGATTTACTTTCTTTGAAGTCTCCAAAAATCTCAATATTTAAGCAAGTTCATGTTGTAACACTCTCTTGTAGAAGGTATCTTTCTTGGTTGACCATTTTAAGTCTACAGCTTCATTGTTGGTTTGTTAGAATCTCAATATGGTATACAAGTTATGGCCTTGTTAATCCTTTCTTGTATTAGAGAGTTGAGCTATTAGTAGATTCAATATTTTTATTGCAAGTTGATTTTGGCTAGCAAATAGAGAATTTGAGCTTACCATTGAGTCTAGAATGTTGAAGAAAGTCATTTAATTGGCTTTTCTTTTGTTCATATCCGACCATTTTTGTCAAACTTTCAAGGTTTTAAAGCTGGGTTGGTTGCTAATTCTAGTAGATAGTTGGTCGTTAGAGAATTGGGCCAAATCTAACCTTGTTATTAGAACTAGAGGGCCCAAAAGCCCTAGAAACACCTGTCAAATCATCAAAATCAAATCTAATTTTCCTATGCACTAGAGGTTTTTTTTCATGTATTTTATTGATATTACAAATCCATATAATTTTATGGACTCCTTACATGTCGTATGATTAGTACAAATAAGGTGAGAAAAATAATTGGCCACCTTAGCCTATTTTTTTTTAAATGACACATTTGAGCAATTTTTTGGCCTAATCGAACAGAAAATAGAACTAACTTAGGATCATGACCCATTTGGATAGGCACCCTGCCAATGTTTCTTTTCTTAACAGATACTTCAATAGGTCAACTTTAGAAATCAAGTTCATCTTTTGGCTCAACATGTAGTATCTGAGTTTTTGCGAAGCAAAAACTACAACCAAACATGCCCTTTCATTAGCAGTATAGTTTAGTTCATAAGACACAAGTGTTCAAATGATGTAGTATATGACCTAAGTTCCTTTCCCTCTAAGTCATTATGTGTCATTAATGCCCGCAATGAGTGTTCTGAAGTTGAGATGTATAATAGTAAGGTTTGATCTGTAATGGGTATCACTAGGACTGGTGTTGATAGAAGATAGTCTTTCAATATTTGGAAGGCCTTTTGACAATCTTTTGTCCATTTAAATTTTGTCTTTGTGCAATAAGTACTAGAATGGGTAGCACTTGTCTACCAACTATGAGATAAACCTTCTAACTAACTAAAATCTTCCCTATAAGCTTCTTAAGTTCTTCAAAGTTGTTAGGGGAGGCATTACAATTATATCTTGGACCATTTCAAGGAACTACGATAAATCCCTATTATTAGCTTCACTTTTTGCTCCATTTTTTGCTTCCACACACTGTTTAATGTATTTATCCTCCATTTTTTGAAATACAGGCTATATTTATTGGGTTGGCACTATGTTTGGCATCACTTGCGCCTAGAAAAAGAGACAGTCGTAAACTTAGTTGGCACTATGTTTGGCATCACTTGCGCCTAGAAAAAGAGACTGTCGTAAACTTATGTGCTCTATAATGTTAATATTTGCATTGAAATTAGAGCCAGGTTTAATGCCTAAATAGACACCTATTGAATGATTAAGTACATAATTGAGCGCAATTTTAAAGTGTCCATTTGTTGGCCCATCATATTTGATTTTCTTGGTGTGTTCATGGTTAGAATATCTTTTGATTTAATGTCCTAGCCTAACACTTTATTATTTTCCCCTTGTATTTTGCATGTGCTTTAAAGATGATTATTGCACCCTCATGGAGGTTAAGTTCTTTTAGAAAAAGATGTTACAAGGTTGTTGTGTCACGCACTCGTGATGGTTAAGATAAAAGATAGCTAGTGCTTGCGAAGCTGCATGGTGGTTTGTGTGTGGTGATACAAGTATTGTTGCATCCTTATGACTCAATCAGACAATTAATACCTTTAGTCCATGAGGAAGCAACAATGGGCCATGTGTCAATAATTGAAGGTCCTCACAAAAAAAAATTTAAGACTATCACTTGGACCTATGACCCCGCGAGTGGATGTTTGTGATGATTGTAACAGTTTGTAGCATCCTCGTGGCAGTTAGTGGGGGAAATGTTTAATTGTCATGAACTTGTGAGGAAGAATAAGATGCTATGGTGTTCCCTTGTTGATGCCTTACAACTTATTATATGGGACCCAATTTTGGCTCACAAGTAAGTGAGGATGTTACATGTGGCACTTGATGGGTTTTCTTCGCCGCATAAGTTAACAACCTGGATCTTTTATCTTTTATGATTTTTTATGTAAATGTTTTAGTTTATGCATTTGACACACCATATAATACGATATATTGGGAATTAAGATACAAGCCTCGACAATGGCTTGACCACAACACCTATCTAAGCCATATTTATTGTCCAATGAGGTACCGACACGTGCATTCTTTTTTATGCGGCAACAAGATTCAGTTGGAGGGTAGAACGTAGATATTACCTAGCGGCTTTTAGTTGGTTTACCACTTTATTTTGCTATCCGATAGGAAGTGGACTCTACCTAATAACAATGTTTTCCCTAGCAAAAAGGGAGGAGGAAGAAAAGATATTGTGGGGAAATAAAGTGCCTTTTATTCTGATTTAACTTTCATTGATGATATCAAACAAAATAATAATAAAGTTGAAAAAGTGTATTTTTTTTAATGTCCTAGAAGAATAAGGGGAGCCTATGGTATAATTTGAGGTGACCAATGGGGGATTTTGAGACTTGGTGCATGAATCCAAAATCCTTAACCAACTATGTCACTCTTTCAAACTTTTTTGTTTATTTATTTTAATAAGGATATTTCAAAAGTAATTGTTAGTATATAAGTGGTATGTTTCTATATAAAAGATGATATGAGGATATCTCAACAGTAATTGTTAATATATAAGTGATATGTTTCTATATAAAAGCTGATAAATTCGTTTCACACACTCTAAATGTTTAGATCTATATGTATCTATGTTTGTATTATACAAAGGTTAAATTTGTAATTTAAAGATGATTAAAACCATTAGTCTTGTTTGTCTTTTTTTATGGAGTTAACTTTCTCTTTTGTATAGTTTTGTGTTCTTGATTTTTTTGCACCTCAAACACGTTTGTTCTACCTATATTGACAAAATTACCAGTTCTAACTATGTAAAGACATTTAAAAAATTTATTGTCCATGATAATAGGCACAAGTAATTTCTACATTAGATCCTCTAGCTCACTATTATCTCGATGATGGATTAGGCAATGTGACCTAAAATATTGATACTAAATAAATCTTACATAGTTGAAATGTAGTGCCTCCCTCGTTTACCCCTTTTGTGCAAGTATCCTTATGGTGTGGTTTCGACTGTCATTCTTGAAGGGTCAAGTCATGTAGGTCCCAAGTAAGGAAATTCCGCTAGGAGGATGTTTTGGAGCGTGTATCGATGTTCTGCGAGGACTAGGAGACATAGGATATGGTCTTGAATCACATTCTGGAAACCCTTAGAGTAGGGATGACTCATTCATGTGGGTGCAGTGATTGTTACCCCGCTTTATGGTCGATGGCATCATGAGATGCTCTTTGTCGGATTATCCTTATGTTTATCTAGAGTTTATCTCTTGAAGTCATGTCAGGTGTTTTAAGAGATTCTATCTCGAAATTATCTTTTCTGCATAATAGACTCAGTGATTAGAAATTTATGTTGTTGCATTATGATTTGTGTTCTGGTAGATGGAGGTTTGATTACCATTGTGATGTACTCTTTTCATGTTACTTATACACTCAAAATCCTAGGATTAACTGTGTTTAAAATAAGATTAATTGAATTCAACTAATCATTGTGATAATACTATCAAGTGCACGTTTTATAGAAATTGTATTGGAATAAGGTAGTTTAAATAATAAAAGGGTGATATATATATATATATATATATATATATATATATATATATATATATATATATATATATATATATATATATATATATATATATATATATATATATATATATATATAATATATATATATATATATATATATATATATATATATATATATATATATATAATATATATATATATATATTCTAATGTAGTTAAATATTGTTCATGTGTGTATGTAATCTCTAGAAGAAATGCAGTAGGGAAGGTGTGAGTGTACCACTACTGAGTGTTGAGATATTTCTATTTGGATATGAATGCTTACGTAAAGGACTATTTGAATTTATTTTATGTTGAGACATGTATTAATAGAAAAGTGATTATTAGATCCTGATGTTGAACGGGAGATTTTACATAGAACGCTTTGATGTTATAATTATGCAAGAAAAGAGAATCATTTGAAATGTAGCTTGTAAATAATTTAGGACTTATTTTCACGTTGGATTATTAGGTCTTGACTTATGGTATTGATGAATTATTCAAGTTAGAATATTATGCCATAATTTCATGTTTGTACAAGGAGAGTTTATGTGAGATAATCATGGTTAATAAATTAGGTTAATCGATATATTTATGTTCTTGAAATAGCTTGATTTGAAATTTAGAAAGGTATTATTGGAAGTAGGTGATTTTCTTGAGGTAAACTGTGGATGCAGTTGGACTAAATGATGTACTAGATTTTGATTAAGTGATGATGATATAAGACTCTCACTTTGATGCTATTTATTAGGTCATGAGCATAGTAATTGATGCATATTTGATTTATACATACATGATATCTTGATGTTACATTATGATTGAAAATTTATGGAATGGATCATGGCTAGTATATTGGATGGAACATTATGTATCATGTTAATCCTGACTATATGTGCTTTAGAATTGCAATATTGATGTTGAAATGTTGTGAATTATTATGAGATGCAATTAGAAATTGTGATGAATCAGAATGTGATTTTGATGCATTTTAATTTCATGTATATGTATATGATATTTAACTTTTCATGAGCTACTGATGCTTTGTCAAGTGTGCAGGTAAGGCCATGGAAATTTCAGGGAAATTAAAGATGGATAAATTGTGAAAACCCTATTAAGCCAAGGTTATCTCCAAAGGGAGAAATTAACCTCATTGTGAAGTGTTAATTTTGTAAAGTGATGTATGAATGTTAATTGTAGTATTATGTTTAATTTTACTTCATTATTAGTCTACTAGGCATGCCATGGGTATTGTTGTCATGTGAGTTATTTGTGGTGTCAATTGACACATGTCTCATGAGTTGGCATGACCAAGTATTTAATGTGTGTAGTGGTCTCTAATTTTAGGGTGTCATGAATGGATTCTCTTTCATTTTCGGATCCATGCTTTGAGTGGTCTTTTGAATGGGTTTTAATGGTCATTTATGTTAGTGGAGGTTAAAAATAGGCTACCCCATAGTGGTGTCATATGTTGGGAGTCAAATTTTGACTAGTATGATGAATTTTGACTATTTTTGTGATTCCAAAAGATGCCCCTTTGAATAGTGACGAAAATTGGAAGAACCACTCTTGATTTTGAATTTTGAATTTTGAATTTTCCCTCTTAGGTTTGGTTTGTCTTCTTAAGGGGATGGAGGGAAAATTGTTGGGCAATTGCCCACTCTCCAACTTTTGGAGACTTGTGAATTTTGCAAAGTTTGTGTAGAGTTGGATTTTGGAGTTTCTTGAGTTCTTGGAGCTTAGATTGCAAGAGGGATTGTTGGTTAGCTCTCTTCTTCTTCAAGCCAAGAAGCTAAGACTAAGGTTGGGTCTTGAAACTCTTGCTATTTACCTTGTTGTTATGTTAATTTACTTTGCTCATGAAGAATTGTATTTGTAATATGTTATGTGTGTCTTAATGTTTTATGTATTGTGAGCTCTTTTGTACAATGTTTCTTGGGGATTGTGCAAGGCCAGACTCACCCTTGGGAGGGAAGAGAGCCTTGATAGGTGAAGGGCACAAGTTGGGATTACCTTCTAGTGGAGAGTCCTTCCTCTGCGCAGGAAGGGGAGAAAGCATGGTTGTATGGGTGGCCATGTGCATTTTGTTGGGAGGTATAAGTGTGTGTTTAGTAGGTGTATGTTACATGGCCTTGTGAAGGCATGTATATTTTAAGCCTTGACGAAGGCTGTATTTATATTTTTTGCACTGGGGCCATCTCCTAGATTGTCAGTTCCACCTTCACCCCTACAGGAGACCAGTGAGGTCCTGTTGTGAAAGCCATGGGAAGGGAATTTGGTGTTGTTCAAATGTTGTATTCTACTTGTATGTGTGTAATGTTTGCATGGTGTTGTTACCCCTTATCCATCCAAGTTTTCCCCTAGCTCGAGGGTGGCCATGTAATGGCCTAAGGTTGGGAGGTGAGCCTCCATGGCCAGTTGTTGTTTTGCAGATTTTTCTTGGAAATGGAACAACTTGTTGGTTTCAAAAAATTCAAGTGACATGTTGGGAATTGTACTGTGCATATATCTTGTTGAAGGGTTACGAACCTCATAAATGTTGTTTTAAACATTGGCTATGTAATAATCCTAGCATAGCATATGCTTGTAATGGATGTAATGTTAAACTATATTCCTTCATTATTATCTCAAGGAAGATAATTGTACGATTCTGTTATGTTCTCAGAGA